>JAHWFP010179212.1:24195-44092 GCA_023313725.1 Lithobius niger | reverse complement strand
TTTCAGAGGACGCCACGCGTTCCATCTGGTAATTTTTGCTCATTTTTTAGCCCAAATCTAAAGTAAACGAAATTACAACCAAGCTAACTAAACAATAATTAAATACAAGCTAGTTTCGTTTAGTTTAATTTTAGGCTGTACATTGAGTAGAAATTCCCACATAATACTCATGGCGCCCTCTATAAACTTTAGACAGAACTAATAGGAATGAATCTAAGATGTTTTAGCAGGGTGTCTCAGTCACAAATTCTCCTCCCAAACCCTATAAGTTCTGGGCTGCAGTAATCAGAAACGAGTGGATCTAAGCCACTCCTTGAGGCAACTCCGTAGTAACTAAAATACACTCAGTGTAATTATTGCTGACTTCTGCACACTGTTTGATAAGTAGTCCATAAACCTGTTGAGTGCCAAACCGTGATCCCATATTGTTGCATCAGTCTATTGTGGTTAACGGTGTTGAATGCTTTCAGGAAAATATCTGTAACGATGCTGTCAGAGTACAACGTTGGAATTTTGGACAAGAACATTTCTGACACCATCCTTAGTGTTTTTGAAAAATCGTACTAACAGTTGTCGAAAAGTCTGCTAATTTCCAAAAATAGAGCTGGTCTGTTTTCTTAGGCTTTTTCCAATGTGTTTAGATAATAAAAACGTTTGCTGTAAAAATGCCAAACGCAGAGTAAATTTTTTGCAGCATGCGCTATTATAAGAATAGCGTATGCTGAAATGCTTCAATTCTTACAATAGCATTCTTTTAATATGAGCTTCGCTCTCATATTTCAGCCACACAGTTTATGATGGCCTAGTATCATCTCTCTCTCTCTCGTGGCCCAGTAATGTTACGTTCAGAACTCAATTAGAACTAGGGTGCTATCTGATCCCCATCAAACCTCTAACTTTCGTTCTTGATTAATGAAAACCTTCTCGGCAAATGCTTTCGCAGGAGTTCGTCTTGCGACGGTCCAGAATTTCACCTCAAGCGTCGTAATAGGAATGCCGCCGTCTGGTCCTCAGTATTAATCATTACCGCGGGTTCCAAAAACCAACAAAATAGAAGCGAGGTCCTATTCCATTATTACATGTTGGACTATTAGTTTTCACTGTCTTGAGTGAGACAAAATTAAGATTACCGAAACGTGCTTTAAAGCACACAAAAATGGACCAACTTACCGTATCCGTGTGACTGGTCCGACGTAAGGAGCTGTCACCAGAAAAACGTCCTTTTTAGCCCTCCGAAAGCAGTCCCTATCGTCACACGCTAAATGGATTCGTGGGGTTGCATGGGTTTTGCCAAAGAGCTTTACAAAGACGTTTGCAGAAGTTCCAGCCAGCCGCTTGTCCCCAGTCATCAAAATTATTTCGTATTCTGTAAAAAATAATGCAAAAATCGATGAAAAATATCCTAAATTCTTTGGGTTTTGCTCCTCTGCGCTGGGAGATGACGTGTAACTATGGCCAAAAAGATGTTTAGATATTCTACCACCGACTATTTCAAAGCCTTCTCCAGGACAAAATATAGACCTAAAAAATACGAATTCAACTTCGTGGCTAAACGTGAATTTGTCTTTTTTGCTTGTGAAAATATTTATTTGGCAATATTGGTGTATATGGAAGAAATATGTAGCAAAACGGAAGGAGAATTAGTTGCGATGGCTGTGGTAGAACTGATGAACTACATAAACTACGTAACAGACATCGATTGACTCAAAGGGTCAATGGTCAAAAAAAAAATTAAAAACATAAAAAAAGAATAGATCCTACACGTTTTGATCTTTTTCTTTTTTAATTTCCTTCTATTTTTTTTTAAGTATACCATCCCTCAGTTGCAGGCGCAAACAAACAAATAATAATCTATATATATATATATAATTACACAAGTTCCGCAACGAGGCCATCTGCAGCAGCCGGCAGCAGCCATCTGCAGCGCAGCAGCAAGCAGGACATACGATGCCATCTCCGCCATCTACTGACGGAACGGCAAATTATAAGAGTAGCAGCCGAGCCCCGCTGAGATAGTAGCTGCGGCCGGAACGCAACGGCCAGCAGCGTGAACATACGATGCCATCTACCGACTGAATGGCAAATTAAATGAAGGGGGGAGCGAGACGACGCGGAATGAGCGAGCGAAGCGAACGACTCCGCTAGTAATAATATAATAATAAAAATTTTAACCACTAGGAAGCTGTAAGGAATTGGAAGGGGTGCAAGTCCACTAACACCAATCCTGGTCTAGTTAAGGGTTTAGGAGCTGAGAAACCTGAATAAGTGTAATGGGATTACATCTTTTGTGTGGAGACGTGTTCAGGTCTTTTTACAAACCGGCTAAGTGATGCTGAATTCAGGCGTCGTCGGAAGATGGCGGCATTGTTACTCGAAATGGCTTCCTCTGAAAGGTATTTCCATAGTGGTATCACCCGTACCGCAAAGAAGCTTCGCCTACACTCAGTTCTTGCGAACGGGAGTGACAGTTTCATGGAATGTCCGCGGGTAGGTTACAACGATCAAATAGGGCAAGTTCAACTTTTTTCGAAACCGCGTAGAATTCGAAAAGTAAGGATCAAATCTGATTTCAATCTATGCAATTCAAGGGAGTCAAGACCTAGTTTAGTCAGACGTTTGTTGTGTGGTAAATCTTTAAACCCATGGAGACTTTTTGTGAAGCGACGTTGAACTGATACGAGCAAGTCGATATCCTTAAGCAATGGTGGTGACCACACTGGGCTAGCATATTCATAAATGTTTGTTCCTTTTGAGTTTATGTTTGCCCTGTAGCCGTATGCGGACAAAGATGTGAATTTCAGCATAATACAAGTTCATTTTTCCATTGAATATTCTAATCCATCAAGCAAGTATGAGTCGATGGGTCAAATGGTTGATTTGGTCAATATGAGCCCAATACGATTGTGACCCACCAAACCCAACCTTCGACCTGACTCAATCCATCTTTGCTCGTTTGACTAGAACATTAAATTGCAAAAGCAACTTGCATCATGTCGTAATTTACATCTTTGTCCATTTACGGCCACAAGCGCCAAACATGAACTCAAAAGGAGCAAACGTGTGTTTGTTTGCACCTGCAACTGATGGTTGGTCTGCATGATTGCAAACGGTAGAATGAAATTAAAAAGGAAAATTTATTGTTTACTCCCCGAATACTGTAGGTCTATAGGTCTGTAGTTTTATATCCACCCAAAACCAAAACTGGTATAAGGGCAGCCGCCAAGTTTCCAAAAAGGTCGGCCTTTCAAAGTAGTGATATCATTCAACCAGGAAAGGCCGCCAAGGTCAATCCTATTAGCCAAGTTGATCGCACCTACTAATAGTTCGAAGGTTAAATGAAAACTAGAAAATTGCTACCTAGCGGTAGCAATCTTCAAGTTTTCATTTAACGTCCAAAGTATTATTCCGTGCGATTAACTTGGCTAATAGAATTAGCCTTGGCGGCCTTTTCCTGGTTGAATGATATCACTACTTTGAAAGGCCGAACCTTTTTGGCTTTTTGGCTTTTTGGCGGCTGCTTTTATACCAGTTTTGGTTTTGGGTGGTTATCACAACTTTCATAGGCCTGTGAATAAAGAATTCCACTGTCTAATATTCACCTATACCTTTTTTGTCTGGAGTGTCTATAAATTGTCTAATTCATAATTTTTACGTTTGCGATTGCCCAATTAGCCGTTACACCAGCCAAATGGACGTGGTTTGGCTTATTGTATGCCCATGTTTCACATGCTTAAGTTTATTTAACCCGATTTTTTATATTTCCTTATGTTCATATTAATAATGATTTGCCTTCACGGATTCGTGGTTGTATTCTCGCCATTACGATGGCATCCGACTATTTTCCTCCGCAACAGGACGTTTTTCATTGCGTAAGTTTCTAAACGGACATCGTCGTTGAGTTTTTTGTTGTTTTTTTTTTTTTTTTTAGCGAGAGTGGAGACATCAAAGAAGTAAATGCACGAGGCCGGCTGGTTAAAACGATCAATCTTGGGTCTTTTCTTTGGTTTAATGATGTCTCTACTTTCTAAGGCTCACCCATTTTTAGAAGCTTAATAGCTTGTCTTATCCAATTTGTGGCATGGGGTGGATTTTAGACTTTATCGTGGCGAAGCCTGTACGATCAGTTTGAGTAGGCCTTGCCGATATTTAAAAACGTGTCGTATCTGAATAGTTTATGGAGTTTCTCCATGAGCAGCTAGTTATCAATCACAGCTGGCCTTGGTTATCGCGAATTGATTTGGACAAACTCTCGCCAGGATGGCTCTAACAGAAGACTGTTCTGAAAACAGGCTGGCTTTTGAGAACGTCATGCAAAGCCTCTTAAAGTAAAGTCCATACCAGGTTTGCCGTCCACAATGCTCGGCAAAAAGGCGACACACAACAGCGGTGCAACAGGTTTGCTGAGTGGATTTCAGTCGCCTTTTTTGGCTTGTTCTGATACAGCCTCTAGTTTAGGAGGCTTCGCATCATGAATTGTAGTTGAACAATCTGTCAACAAACGAGTTTTTTTCCCCAGAATGGCGATAAGCGCAACCGACGACTTTTGCTCCCTAGAAAATATTGGAACCTTTTTGTTAATAACAGTGGCAATAAAGCAGCTTTAGGAATGACGCCCCATCTTCACACGCGGGTACCACTGTGCTTCTTATATTTAAACAAAGACGTGTAAACGGTTGGCATTGTTTAATAGCGAAATCGTGTTTGAAGTGGCTACACCATGCGCAATGGCTGTTTGCCGTGACGTCACCATGAGTTAGCCAATGACGAACGAGAACAACGGCTGTTTGGCCGTCTGATTGGACTAGTACAGCCACGTGATATGCACGTCACAGCAAACAGCCATGACGTGTGGTATAAGTTAACCTAAATAACCTAAATAAGAACCTTAATGGGACGGTCTTAAGTAGACTGTCATAAGTCAACTGGCATCACCTGGTTCAAAAGTGAACCCTGATTCCCATTGGATTAAGCTTTTAATGTTACTTACTAGCAATAGTTACAATCCGTGGCGGCAAATTCGTCAACTATCCATAGGTTCGCAATTTAGTATAACATCACCGAAAGAGTACTGGTGGAGAGAGGGGGGGGGGTGTGAAGCCACACAAATTGGAATTCAAAGTGGGGTCCAAGAATTTAGCCAAGCGGGGCCACACGAAGCGAGTGTTTTTTCACCAATTTAAGACTCATGGTTACCAATATTTAAAACACTAGAAAAAGCCGATTTTAGAATTACAATTGCATTACATGAATTCCAAATTTTAATGTTTAACTTCCGGTCATGTAGTGAGGGGAGTGGGGGGGGGGGAATCTTGCCCCTTTAACCCCGTTACCTCCACCCCTTCAACAGGTGCATCACTGATCCTCGGTATAGTGACAGTCAGTATAGAAATCATTCATTTAAGAAGCTCACAAAAAAAAGTTATAATTTTTGACTTACCTGTATTATTTACAATGAATTCAGCTGCGTTGTATGGTTTGGCTTGGAGGCTTCTAGACACCCGTCCGTCCCCTCTCCACAAGGAAAGCCAGTTGTTACAAATAAAGATCCATGCTTCATGACTAGCTGTATTTACAAGGATAATGTCTAACAAATACCAATTGTCACTGTCGTCAAATGCGTCGGTCTGAAACATATTGCCAAATTCATTTTTAGTTTGCCTTCCGAATTAGAAACTGAACAAACTTAGTTGCTTCAGTTTCATTTTCAGCAATATTATTGGGTACATACGCATACGTAAAAATAAATGTGTGTTTGCTCTGAACAGGTTTAGAATTAAAACTGATTTGAAATTTTTAAGAGGAACTTTATGTCGCCTTTTAGGACTAGTATGATGAATAATGAAATAGAAAAAAAAAGTGATCAAAACAAAAACTGGTGAAAAGGCCAATATATTGTGAACGGTTCGGCCCTTTAATGGAGCGCTATCGCGTTTCGCGGTTATAACGCTTCATCTTTGGTACCTTTTTACCAGGGGATCGATGATCGCTTCACTCCCAGTGATACTTCGAGAGGTAGGTATCTCAATCGACCTTGGCCGAAGGTCGGTTGAGATACCTACCTCACGAAGTATCACCGGGAGTGAAGCGATCATTGATATCCTGGTTAAAAGGGACCAAAGATGAAGCGTTATAACTGCGAAACGCTATAGTGATATTAACAGATAAAAGACATTCGCTACGTTGATCGTATTGAATAAATTACTTCAGACATTACTGTGTTTGTGAGTAACAACTCACAGTGTTACCTACCCACAACGAGAGTACTTTTATACAATACAAAAAGTATGTCTTTTTTTCCGTGGCATAGGATAATTTTATACACATTTTCCATTCTGTATTCATCTTCAGTATTCCGTGTATGCATGTACCCACCGTCCCAAAAGAATCTCCAGCTTCCAAAAAAAATAAAAATAATATGAAGCTTCTTTTACACGTATTAGTTGCTGATGGCTTACATGTCCTTTTCTTGTATTTGTTTCTTTAGAAAATTAAGTTTTTTAAGCCTTACAAGGCTGGAGATGCGTTTACACCTATTAGTGTCACGATGATGGATTACATGCTATTTCTTGTGTCTGTTCCTTTAGAGCATTCATTAAGTTTTTTTTTACGGCTTACACCCGTATTTTAGAAGAAAAACGTTTTTTTTTTTCAATACATGTCTGTTATTTTTTTTCTTGGAGATAGTTTAGGTCAATTCAATAACTAGAATTTTGTAAAAAAAAAAAACAGTTTCCAGTATGTGAGTGGATGAGAATAATTTAATCCAGTTGCTCTCGGACTGGGCAAGAACTCACACGAACATTATATAGCAACAGTATTTTAATTTTCAACGCTAATGTTGCCAACTTGTTCACAAAGCGCACACGTGATGTTTTGTGAATAAGACGCCAACATTAGCGTTGAAAATTAAAATGCTGTTGCTATATATATGACGTTCGTGTGAGTTCTTGCCCAATCTGAGGGCAACCGGATTAAATTAGAATTTTTTATGAGATAATTAGATGAACGCTTAGTGAGATAAATCATTCACGTTAAAACGGCGTTCAACAGGCCCCTGGTTCATTGTTAACACCTACGTTTTAAGCTATAAAAGTTGAAAATCCTTTCACAGGTTTGATATCTACAGGTGAGAACAAATTTTCCCCAGCAAGAAGAAGATCGACAAGAATATTGTAGTCACATTAACATAGAATTCGGTGAGAGGGCTCAGCCTGGTTGCTGGAGGTTTGCGGATATGGTCGAACCCTTGGAAAGGGGACCTTGGCAAAGTCCTCGCCACGACTGCCGGCCAGGGTAGCGTGAGAGGCTACCATGCTCCTTCAGCGGCTATGGGATGTATTCTGGCTAGTTCTGGACAATCTTTCGGCCCCGACGATGATCGGAGGTTTCCCGGATCGAATCCCCGGGCTGGCACCTCCCTTTACCAGATATTTCTTCTTCTCTAAAAATCTGGTAATGTTCAAAATTGAGCCGGTTCAGCCATACAAGCATTAATTGCTTCGGCTGACTTAAGGCTCGTCAAAATAAAAAAAAATAAAAAAAGCAAAAAAAACTACAACGCTGCAAAAGCTACTAAAGTTGAAAATTGGTTCATTGGTTTGATTTCCAGGTGAGGGCAAAGTGTCCCAAAAACAATAAAAAACTATAACGTCAACAATGATTACGCTTTGGAGGCTAAACAAAACGGTTCGATTGTTGTCATTAGAGTTTTAATGCATTGAAATAGAAGTGACACGACCCCAAATACCGAATTTTGTTGGTCTATGGGAATTCTGGGCGAAACTGTATGGTTCCAAAGTTTGACATTAAGCGTAGAAGTTCGTGCTGAGATTTAACATGAGAATCGCTATCGCGTTCCTTGATCAGAGTTCGCTGCCCTTCCTGTTCTTATTCCTGATACAAGGTAAATAAAAACGAACTGCATATATAAAATAACAATTATTTTGAAGAATACAAATTAAACATCGCTATAATTCCGTCATGCAAGACGATGAAGAAGTCTTCGGTAGAAGCCGCCGTTCCATTTGGGTCTTGGTTCTGTAATTACTTAAAAGCACAGCGGGCCCACCAAATTCCCTGAATTCTTGCGGGAAACAACGAGTTTTGTAACACTAAAGGCTAAAAAATAAGTTTAACTCTTACCTCAACAAGCAACGAAAGGGGCTCTCCTACGTTTGCCCCCGGGATACTGAATGTACAAATGGATCCTGCTGAAAAATTGGTTCTTTCGTTGTTTTCAAGCTGAACCTTTGGCAAAGAGCCACGCTGGCCAGTAAGCTGAATATAAACCTAAACAATCCAAAAACATGCATAGCACCATTAGTCAAATACAAATGGAACATAAGACGTACCAAGTTATCGTACGGACCCCAAATTAGTCTTTCAATAAAATCAGCAACGGGATGAAAAGCATTTCTTCAGTGACTGAGTCTTGGAAAAAAATAAACAAGTCCTTCCCTCGAATGTCTTTTGAAAAATTTAGAAAACGTAAGGACCGTAGAAAACTTATAACACTTCTTACCACATTTTTATCTCAACATTTACGTTTGATGGTATTTTGTGCCCCTAATGAGAAAACTGCAGGCAGGTACATTCGAACTTTCGTTCGTTACGAGCATATACGAATAGGATACACTCAATTCGAATATTCGCAAAATAAGTTGTGTAATTTTATGTTCTTTTTTTAAATATTTGAGTTAGTTTTTAAGTTTTCCTGTGTGTTTCTCGAGTCAGTCGGTGCCAATCTGTTGTGGGAATGATCCATGCGTTTTAGGGCGGTTGCGTAGTGCATACGGACCACAAAACGGCTGGCAATCGCTGAAAAAAACGACATCCACTATCGCGTCGGAATCGATGGCACCTTTCAGACAACAAACGCGTAAATTGGCCTTTTCACCACGCTTCCCGACGATTCCGACCTCATTCTACAGCAGACGTCGCAAACAAAGCTAACTGAGGTACCTAGCTTAACGAGCCAACCGATCACTCGGCACTGAAATCGCAACGTGATGCTGAAAGTGCCCGGTATGGGGCTCTTGCAGGCGATTTGGGGGCGTTCTACCAACCGACGCAAAAGCGCCCCACTGCGTGTGAAAACCCCAGTACATTCCCACGGTTTTTACGTGACCTGCCACAGATTGCGATTTTTATGCCACAAACGCACCGCAAATGCCAAAAAATTGCATCTACGATTGTGGCGCGTTTTGTGGTCCGTCTGCAACCGGCCTAAAATTGCTCACTTGCAAGACGAGGGAGGAGAAGGGAGGGGGGTTCTAGATTTTGGATGCGCGCAGCAGTTCTCCCTAAAACATTTAAGAACTAAAGAATGGTGATGTCAACCAGGCCATGGTAGCCAGTTGATGGACGACGTCAACAACTGTATCATTCGGGAAAGGGAGAGACTCCTTGGTGAGTTGCGGCCATTCCGTGCTGCAGTTGGCAAGTCATTAGTTGTCTTGCTTCGTAGATTAAATTAAACATGCGGTTCATTATGTATACCTTGCATTTCCATTAGACTAAATAAAACTTAGGTATTTAATGAAAAACGGATTTTTGTTTGGGTTAGGCCTAACTAAACATGGAAAAAAATTGTGAACGAATATTCGAATATTTTTTATTGCGAGTATTCGAATATTTTTTTTGCCTATTCGTCCGGCCCCTATAGTAGCCATCCGGATAACAATGGTATTCGCTCAGAAAAAAAAAAACTTTACATCCAGGCCGTACGTCTGGGCGCACGTTGGTGTGGATAAAAAAAATGCTCTTTTTAAATTTCAAATCGTAATAGTGTGGAAAAGTTGGTCTTCGGCCTCCTAATCACTATCCCTAAAGGAAAAATTTCTAAAATAATTTTTTGAGGTGCCCACCTGGGCCTAAAGTTTAACATTATAAGTCAATGAGAAAAATCGCTAATTCTGAAAAAAATAATTTTGACTAGTTTAAAATACAGCTTTTTACATTATCTAGTTTGGTACTCTCAGAGACCATTAAAAGAAGCCAGAAATATTTTTTTTTTTAAACTTCGTTTAATTCAAGGCGTAAAATCGATAAAAATGCCTTTTTTCCTTATTTTTATGGCCTCTGGAAGAAGAAAAAGTGTTTTTGATTTTGGCTTCAATTTGGTGGTCTCTGAGAGTACAAAATGAGATAACGTAAAAAACAATATTTTAAACTAGTGAAAAATCACTTTTGCAGAATTAGCGATTTTTCTCATTGACTTATAATGTTAAACTTTAGGCCCAGGTGGGCACTTCAAAAAATTATTTTAGAAATTTTTCCTTTAGGGATAGTGATTAGGAGGTCGAAAACCAACTTTTCCACAATATTACGACTTGAAATAAAAAAAACAAAACATTTTTTTGATCCACCCTAGCGCACGTCTATAGTTAGTTCCACATTATGTTTGCAGAAAACTGTATGTATGATGCACGTTTTCTTGCAATCTGAGTGCAAAAATACGTGGGTATCATGCTTGCACGCACGGTACATAGTTATTCTTAGTGTTTACAAGTGGGATTTCTACTTGTTTTTTGCACTCGTAGTGGTGTGAAACATGGCGTGATACAGTTAGTTTCTTGCAAACATAATGTGGAACAAACTATAGAGCGGAAGAGGTAGGCTCCCTTCTGTTGAAAAGGTTGCTTGAACGCATGCGCACTGAACTCACATTGGCTGATGTGCCGTCGTCCGCACAGTTCCCAGTCCTAACCGTAAGCTCGTACACCACATCAGATAGCATAACATCAGAAATCTTCTGCAAAGAAAAAATGAATGAAAACATTTTTTGGGGGGTGGATCTTTTTACGAAAACATTTGGAAACATTATTCTCACAGGATTGGCCTTACGTGTATCATTTGTAAGGGATATCTTACTGGTGATTTTACAATCTTGTCCGAAGTCGGTCTTTCGCTGGCTCGGATGACCTTCTTGCAAACGCGGGGTTGCCTTGTGGGATACGTGTGGACGAAATCTACGAAAAGAAGAAAGGGTGTAAACATTAATCTGAAATATGAGTTATGCTCCCGGACTAATTAGGGAGATTGATCCAAAATAGCAATGAAAACAGCAAGAAAAAGATGCTATTTTGGATTAATGTCCCTAATTAGTTCGGGGATATAATTCACATTTTGGAAACAGCAAGAAAAAAAAATAAATGCAGCATTCATCCATCTAAAACCACCAAGTAATGTATCAAAACTGAAGTTTTGTCTCCACCCCTGACGTCATGCGAGCTAGTTCTTGTTATATCAGCCATTCATGCTTTCCAAAACTACAATCAGAATGCAACAAATTCAAGAGAGCATTCCGAAGAACAAAAGCCACGTCGCACCTCGACGACCAGAACGACGGATTTGGAAGAGATTGTGGGACACATCAATCACAACAGTACGAAGAGGTGGTTTATTTTTTAGTGTGAGCGAGGTATGAGCTTATAGGATAACTCCAAGTAAAACCATCAGGCACTTCAGAACGTAACGTCAGTTTTGCTCAACAGGCACTTATGGAATGTTCCACTGAGTTTGCTCACAGTATGCTGTGTGTTGGAAGTACTGTCACCAACAGTTGTGAGTTTTGATGGATTAGATTAGGTTTTAGAATGTACTCTTCTGGCCTTCTGAGAAGACAATGCACTGAATTTACGTCACGAACGATCGGTTGGATTTGCAAACAAAACTCATTTTTAAAAAGGCCACATGAATAAAAGTACGAAAATACTTCCTAACCGGGCTAAAAACACGACCAATCTGTAGAAAGTGATTGTGGCTATTATGAGCACATCTAAGATACTGAGAAAAAGAAAACCGTTGTCAAACCTATGCTCTATAACAAAATAATACGCAGAAGATTCTCAGTTACGTTTCCTCATCACGGCAAAAAATTCCAAGCAAATGGCTCCAACGGATTAAAACAGCACCCAACAAGATAAGCCACTATGAATGCACAGTGACACCTCCTTTTTCTGCTGAGTCATGTTAATTACTTAAGAGTAATGGCAGACGAGTTATGTTGGTTACTTAGGCTAAATTGGCTGAATAATAGGATTATTAACCTGGTTAAATTGTAATATTTTGGATTCTCTAAATTTAATCTTGGGCCAAGAGCAAACTGAGTTTTTACGTGTTCAAACTGCATGATATACCTGCGGTACATAAAAAAAGGGGCGTCGGACGAAAGTCTAAACTGCAAAATCGTCTAATGGGATAATTATCTAATATCTACCTAAATAAAAAATTTGGAAAATCATCTAAACGGGATATAATGTAATGAAAAATCATCTAAACCGAAGATCGTATAATGGATTAACGTCTAACTGGATAATAATATACCTGCGGTTTCTGATGTTATATGTATAGCCGTAGCGAGCGCAGCAGGGACATTAGACGAATTTCCATTATACGAATAGATGATTTTCCATTATTCTGTTATACTGTATACGTTCTTCCAATTAGGTGATTTTCCAGTTAGACGATTACTCCTCGCCCATAAAAATCTAAGTTTACATTTTACTTGGATGATTGTATTGTAAGTCAAAGTCTACGGTTTATTACATATTTTATTCTTACTTCAGTGTTTAAAGAATATTGTTTAAAATCCACCAAACATTTTGAAGGAGTCGAGGCTCAAGTCAAAAATTGTTCCCTCTGTCTGGAAAGGATTGTTGTTTTTTCTTGCCAATGAAATTAGAGCTGGGAAAAAGAGTTCCCACCTTTCTGACTTCCAACGAACGTAAGAAGTAATTATTATTATTATTCTCCTGTGTTGCCATAAATTGTTTGTTAAATTGGTAAAGTAGAGCCTAACTCCGAACCAACTGTAATCACAAAGCGTTGTCGTTTTCAAAAACGCGATGACCGAACTTCACTGGCGCGTCAGATTCGCTATAGGCGTCTTCCAGCTGTACATTTCTGGCTTCTTGCAGACCCCGGTTCGGTCCTGGTGAATGGAAGTGTGTATGTAGGGGTTTTTCTCCGGTTGTTTCCCGCCCGTTGTACGAGGGTTTCCTCCAGGTACTCCGGTTTCCTCCCTCCTGTGGCAAAAAAACAACAGACATGATGGTGTGGTTCCTTCCACTTAACACCTGCCGTTTGGGCCTTCAAAAGGCTGTAAGCTTATTGGCCGACAACGTCTATTCACACGTTAAGTGAGTTGAAGTGGCTAGGCAAAGCAGTGTTCCTTCGTAATGTATTTACCAAACGCTTTACAAAACCGCGTGGTGTAGGGTTTACAATCCGACGAAATAAGAAGGGGCGTTTATCCAAGAAAAACTAACATTTCAGAAAGCATACTCTTTGGCTTTAGTAGCGTAAGCTGATGTTAGTAATGTTGTTGGTATATCAGAGCAGGCACCACTGTTACTTTAAATATTAAAACTTAGGTAAGTCCTATGTTAAGAAATGAACGTATAGAGCGTAACTATCGGTAAGGGAAATATTCTTGTTACCTTTGTGGTGGAACAGGGCATTTAAAGGCTGTCTGCAAATCGGCACTGTTATTGAAAGCAGAAAGGCTTCCGTTGGTGCTGACAAAAGTAATTCGGGTCAAAATTGGGGGAACCGTAATACCAATTACGTGCTATTAAAGGCACTGTTGAGGAATGGCACTCGGCGTGTCGCCGCAGTCGCCGTGAGGAGGTGGTGTTGGCCCGGTTGCGCATTGGTCACACTCGACTTACTCACTGTTTCCTTTTGCAGGGGGTTGACCCTCCTGAATGTTATTGGTGTCGGCGGCCACTTACAGTCCGGCACTTCCTTGTTGATTGTCGCCATCTTGATGGTGTTCGTAGTCGTTGCCATCTTCCGCATGACATTGCACGTCAATTGGGCGATAAGTCTGTCCTCCTGTCCGGTGTTTTTCAATTTTTGCAGGAGGTACAGATGTATGACAAGATTTGGATTAGAGTTTGAATAATATCTCTGTAATGTGTGTGCAGTGGCAACCCGGACAACCGCACTGTGACTGAGGTTGGCGCTAATGACCAAGCTGTCGACGCGCCATTAAGCCTCATATCCCCCCCCCCCCGTAATACCAATTATTTATATTAAAAATCCTGAAAAGATTTCTTGCTCTAGTTATGATTCTAGTAAATTAGGCCAATTTTGAGGCCAAAATGTACATTTAACTATTAATTCGCTAAAGAGTTCTAATGAAACTTAGGCGCCTTTTCACCTCTTCCACTCCTAGATGTAGCACCGTAGAATCTTTGAGCAATAAAGAAAATAGCAGAAATTAAAAAAGGAACAACACTTTGCTGCAGTGCCGCGAATTTTTATAACTAAAGCGCATCTCACATCAGCCTATTGGATGGCGGAGAATCTGGAACGTGGATGCTGTGTTTAAAATATGGACAAAGCTATCGAAATGGTGGACAGGTGCCTTTAATTGTAGCCTTTAAAGTCTTTCATTCAACTTTCGAAGTTGACACACATTGTGACAAAACAATTATTCCACTTTGTGGGTAATTAAGTTCTTTTGTAAGTTAAAGTTAAAAGCTACCCCAATCACTTTAAAGTCGTATTGTGGGGTGAGTTATATAAACCTTTAGGCTTCATTACTGTAAACGATAAGTTTAACAATCAGATGAAATGTCTAAATGCCATGTTGGCTAGGTAAATATCCAGCTTTATTTGGCAAGACCTGGATTAAGACTTTCCGTCTGAACCGAGTAGATTTTACAGCATATCAAATGTGGATTCATCAGTTAGAATAGGTCTGGTTTCACACCAGAAAGTAATTAATCCATGAAGCCGAACCGGGACTGAACCGTAACCGTAAAGGTTTAAAACTGGAAACAAAATGACTGTTCCCAAACCAGTACCAAACTTTAAACCAGTACCTTGTAGTGCACACGAACCGAAATTTATCAGTCTGAAGAAAATAGTGGTTGATATTTGAATTCAACAAACATTTGACACTATAGCACTTATGTACGGCTTTATGCCAATTTTTTTTATGGTAAATGCAATAGTAAAATGTCTTCTGGGAGTTGATGTTAGGACGTTCCATTTGTAATAATAATAATAATAATATTTGTTGCGATAGCAACGGGTCTGGCAAGGACTGGGGAGTCACTGACAGCCAGCCGCAATTACATGTAAATACAGTATACAATAAACGGCCAAGGAATGGATGATGGTAAGAGGTTTGGGGACACGAATGCCTTCCACCAAGGTTAGACCTGCCAGGGACTCAAAGGCCCCCGATGGCATCGCCAAACGTGCAGAACATGGGAAGGGTGTGAAAATGTTAAAAGGCCCAACATGATGCTGTATAATTAAAAAGTAAAAACAGTGCTAACAAATTTAAAAGTATTTGTGAAGCTAGCAACCATGTTACCAAACGGATTAGGCCCTTATCTCCATTTTTTTTAGGATGAGGGTGTTCCCCTAGGTATTTGGTAAAGAAACAAGCATTATAAGAGAGCACTCCAGTGTGTAAGATCACACTAAATGATTCCTACACATTTCAATAGCAGTAGCAGATGCCTTACCCGGATGCATTGGTCTGCTTTTTAAAGGTTTTTAAAGTAATTAATTAAAAGTTTCTAATAAAAGTGGCGACTGTCAGCTTCGTTAAAAATACTTGCGACCTTATAGTTAATGCCGGCTTTCTGTGTGGCACGATGTTGTGACATTCGCTCAGACACAGGTGGATGTTGCAAACACATACCGTGCACCCATTTATCGTTAAAGATCGCCTTAAATGATCAGTCATTTCACTATCAGCTAGTGTTCAATTGGATGACTGATGTTACATGCCTGAGTGCCTCGTAAATGACTGTTAACTCGATAAATAACCGAGAATGACTTAATGCAATTTTAACCACTCCATAATATGCCCTGCGCCCTTTTACAGTTAAGATCAACAATTTTTACTAATTTAACTGTCAGCTGCTTCTAGCAGACGATCGGTAAGTTGAACTTAAAGGTGCTTGTTTACATTGCACCACATTACACGATTTAAAAATAACAGTGATTTAAGGGGAAAAAAATGCCAAGACGCATATAGAACAGGATGCAGTGCTGCCTTAAAGACACAAATCCTTAAATTCAATGAAATAAGACAAAAAAACCCACGTAAATCATTTCCATAATAGACCGGGAGCCCACGTAAAAACAATTACGTCATAAAGTGTAAAATGTTTGACACCTTTAAATGAGACGCAAAACCATAGTAACATAGAATACTAAAGTCTTATGTTTCAAAGTGGAAGCGTATAGCGGTTACGCTTCCACGATCCCTCCCTCTAAAATAGCCAAATTTTACGCTATTAGGTGTACGATTCGTTTTTATGCCATAATGCCCGCACAGTATAGTCAATATCAAAATAACAACGTAAGACAGTCAAACTAGATGCTGGGGGGCCTTAAGACGCCCCTAAAATGCCCTCCAAATGACCAAAATTAACGCTATAAGGTGTACGATGAAAACTTGTGCCAAACCACTCGAACATACATGAAAAAGCGAAATAATTTCATACGACAACAAATTTGGATGCATTGTGGTCTTAAGACGCCCCTAAAAGGGCAACGTAGGGGCACGCCCCTCAAAATTGCAAAAGATAACTGTATCAAGTGTAAGGTTCGTGTTTATACCATAATACCCGCATAGTATAGTCAATATCAAAATAACAACGTAAGACAGTCAACCTATATAGATGCTAGGGGAGCCTAAAGACGTCCGTAAATTGACTCCAAAACAACAAAATTAACAAACCAAAACATACCAGCAAAACCGATGTTTGTTGCATAAAACTTCAAATCTGTAAGCATTGTGGTCTTACCCATGAAATGGACATCCAGGAATACCCCCCCCCCTTCCTTTTTTCAAAATGTTACTCCAAGGTGTAAGATTTGTTCTTGCACCGTGATATCTGCCATGTGTAGTGATTATCAAAATACAAACGCAAGACAGTCCGCAGAGATGCTGGTGACTCTTAAGACGCCCCTGAAAGGAACCTAAAATAGCCGATATTAAAACTGCGAATGAACAGCACACTTTCGAACAGCACAACGGAAATAAATTGCGTAAGACATCTAATATGGAAGCATTGTTGCTGTCAGATTATCGTTAAAGTGCAACGAAAAAGGTCTCCCCCCCCCCACAAAAAATATGCAAACAAATGTGATACTATATTATTTATGGTGGTGGTTCCTTCTACTTAATATCTGCCGCTTGGCCCTTTAAATCTCTATGCTTACTGGCCGACACCTACTATAGTATACTACGCTATTTAAAGTTTCTTTTTAGTTGCGAGCTATAACCGAATAAATTTTAAAAGCTTAATGAGGATTCGAAAATTATGAAAATCAAAAACATTATCAATGGCTCTTTTGAAATCGACCAAGAATCATAAATATACGAAACTAAACGAAACTTCAAACTTAACTTTAAGTTGAAACTGTCCCTTGCGGGAACGAACTCTCTTCCGACAAGAAGTGGAAGGTTTGGGGACTCTCGCGAACAGTTTGTTGAAACATGTAAAGATAACTTGGCACGATTTGAAAAGGCGATAACACGTCTAAAAATCTCAACCTTTGCTTCAGAGGGTGTAAAATTAAAAAGGAAAGCAAAGGACAACAAGACTTAAGAATTGAAGTTGATGGGAAGCATTTTTGGAAGGATGGTATGCCTTTCTCTTCACCAAATGTGGATCTTGCATTAATTCTGCAATATCCACTAACTCCCGTTCCCCTTTCTTTGGTCCACACAGATGGCTCTATGAATAAAACTGACAAGTCTCAGCTTTTTAGACATCTACAAAAACAAACAAATGCTGACCCACCAAGTAAAGTTGGTTTTGCAATTGTTGATGAGATGTTTTTCTTGCATACTTTGCCTCCTAATCTACCTTTTACTTTTGGATGTCTTTCCAACTACATGCTTTTTCGCCCCTGTGCATTCAGTGACATCAGAGTTAATGTAGTTTTCGATACCTATTACAAACCATCCATCAAAGACTACAAAAGGGAGCAGAGAACCGAAAACTTTGAAACTGCTCATATGGAATTACGTTATACATGGGCCAGAACAAAAGTGTCCGCGTAACTTCCGAAAAGCACTTCAAAGTTAGGAATTCAAACGAAACTTGATAGGATTTCTAGTGGAAGACTGGAAGTGGAAAGACTTTAGGAACAAACACACAGTTGGTTCAAGGAAGTTCCATGCTGCTTTTGATCATTTGTGCTACGTTTACAACCATCCTATTGCACAATTGGAGCCAAAACTTTCATCCAAGAATGAAGAGGCTGATTCGCGAATGGTTTTCCATTTCTTGCAATTTTGTGAAGAGTCGGGTGGTAATGCAGTCGTTCGATCATCTGACACAGACGTCATGATAATATTACTTGGAAACATGACTTATGTGAACGATTCTATTTCATTATGGATGGAAACTGGTGTCCAGAACAACAGGAGATACGTGAATCTCACCATTCTGGCCAAGACGCTCGGTCCTTTACATAATGCACTTACTGGCTTCCATGCATTCACAGGCTGTGATTGCACAGCTGCCTTTACTCGTAAAGGCAAGATTCGGGCTTACACTTTGCTAGGAAAAAAAAAACAATCCAAGGAGCTTTCAGTGCACTGGGATCATCTCCAGTGATACCAATCGATATAAGCGCAAAACTAGAAGAATTTGTCTGTCCTAAGTATGACCAAAAACAAGGTGATGATGTGAATGAACAAAGGGTCAACATATTTTACCAACTGTATCAGCCAAAGAATCGTTTGAGATGATGATGAAGGGAGAAGCCAGTTCCCCTTCCTCCTTGTAAAGCTGTGCTGCAAGAGAAAATACTTCAGACAAACTACGTCTGCCGCATTTGGAGAAATGCATAGTCTAGAAACCCATTGCCTCCTTTCCAGCCAGAAGAGTCAGGATGGAAACTTGCAAATGGAATGCTGTTACCAAACTGATTTAATTGCGATGTCGTTCCAGACAGAATAGAAAGCAATAACTAAAATAAACATTTTCTTCCATATTCGATTTGATGTCTTGCGCAATTTATTTCTGTTGTGCCGTTCGAAAGTTCACCAGATACCTCACAGTTTTAATTACGGCCATTTTGGGGGCCTTTTTGGGTCATCTTAAGGGTAATTTCTATCTCTGCTGACTGTCTTGCGTTTGTATTTTGATAATCACTACACCTGGCAGATATCGTGGTGTAAGGAAGTAAGAAAATGGCGTTACGTTTTATGAACGTCTCAGGGCTACAATGCTTACAGATTTGAAGTCTTATGCAACATACATCGATTATGCTGGTATGTTAAAATGAATTAGAACAAGTTTTCATCCTCCACCTTGTTTCGTTAATTTTGCTGTTTTGGGGGCAATTTAGGGGTGACATAGCCTCCCCCAGCATAGAGGTTGACTATCTTACGTTGTTATTTTGATATTGACTATATTGTGCGGGTATTATGGGATAAACACGAACCTTACGCCTGATGCCGTTATCTTTTGCAATTTTTATTTGGGGGGGGGGGGGGGGGGGGGCGCCAACGTTGCCCTTTTAGGGGCGTCTTAACACCCCAATGCACCCAAATTTGGAGTCTTGTGAAACTTATTTCGCTTTTTCATGTATGTTTGAGTGGTTTGGCACAAGTTTTCATCGTACACGTTATAGCGTTAATTTTGGTCATTTGGGAGGGCATTTAGGGGCGTCTTAAGGCCCCCCCCCCCCCCCCCCAGGGGGGGGGTGTTACGTGGTTATTTTGATATTTACTGTACTGTGCGGGTATTATGGTATAAGTACGAACCTTACACCTGATGCCGTTATCTTTTGCAATTTTGGGGGGGCGTGCCCCTACGTTGCCCTTTTAGAGGCGTCTTAAGACCACAATTCATCCAAATTTGTTGTCTTATGAAACTTATTTTGCTTTTTCATGTATGTTCGA
>JAHWFP010179212.1:0-15195 GCA_023313725.1 Lithobius niger | reverse complement strand
CCCCCCCCCACCCTGATTAGTGATAAGTAAATACAGATATTCAAACCAATTTTTGTTTCCTTTTGGACGTAAATGTCAGAATCCGTGAGCAGGAATTGAACTCTTCACCTTTTGAAACCCAAGGCCGAAGATCTTTCAGTATGGCCTTGGGCTCAAAGGTCGAGGGTTTAGTTCCAACTCAGCCAATCTGACATTTAAGGCCAAAAGGCAACGGAAATAAGTCGTCACCTATATTTATTCATTCGTTCTTAAAATACCTCTTTCGTAATAGTGGCCTACATTGCGCATCCAGTAAGTGCGTTTTAAAACAACTGACTGTGTTAGGGCGCGTTTACGCGACGACTCGCCTTTACATTCTCGCAGCGAGAATCTAATTGCGATTTCAAAGGCGTCATTGCCATGGTAACAACGCTACGTGGATTAGCTAAATCCGACGTCGTTTGAGTAAATGATTGCAGTCTTCTAATCTGTGCCAATAAGATAAAGAATTCCTCCTAACGAACCTATTCTCCCAGTCGCATCTGAACTCACATTATTGATTGTTTTCGTTGCGAGTCGGGAGAACTGAAACCGCCGCCATGTTGGAATTTTAGGTGATTTCTGGCTTCTAGCTGCGAGAATGCAAATGCGAATCATTGCTTAAACGCGCCCTTACCTCGCTTTTGATGGATCCGTTCGCCTTTTTTTAGAAGTGATCGCTGAACATTTTTGTGAGTTGATCAAGTGCACGCTGCATTTTAGTTCCGTTCAGTGCTAGTGACATCTGGAGAATAATGTGCCCAGCGTTGCATCATTACGCTGCGAAACTGCAAACTTGACGCACTAACCACACTAAGTTTTATGCACTACATACACTAACCCACTAGTCCCTTGTTGGAAGGAAAATACCCACCACTTGCCAAAAAGGACAGATTCTGCTTCGTGACCGGCATCGTTTGTTGGAAGAGGGGTCTGTGTGGTTTGGCGAGGTATGACGTCACGGATCTGGTTGGATCCCACGACATCCTGAACTGCGGGAACCTAGGAATTTGTACAAGAAATGATGTTAGTAGCTAGTATTTGTGAACACAGTAACTCTTTAAGTATCGATTTATCTCACCAGGATACCAAACAATAAAATATATTCAATACGCATTTCTTACGAACTACCATTTCAGGGATGCCGTAAGATTATTCAAGATAAACTAACTAGTAAACTTTCACGCCAAACTCGTCTAAACTCGTCCTGCTGGAGACAGTTTGGCTCGTTGGCATGCTATTGGCATTCTCGTTGGCATATAATTTCTTGCTACGTTAGCCGTCAGATGCAGCACCTTTCAAAAATACAATCAGACTTCGACAAACTCACGAGAGAGTTCAAAATTGCGGAAGTGATGTCGGCAAGATGGTTGAGCAGTTTTGCGACTGACTTTGGATGGAATCATCAGTCACGTCGAAATATGACGTCAATTTCCCTCAACAGGTACTTTTGGAACTGTCTATTGAGTTTCATCAAGAATTTCTGCATATTATCGGTACCGAACTGTCTCCAGAAGTACGAGTTTTGACGAGTTTCGGGATTTGGTCGTTTTCGAAGGCACTGTTGTGGGTATTTAACTGTATAGACAAAAGGTGCACCAATAAACACTAAATTACAATGTTTCGAATAAAATTTTCCTTGGTCATCCAGCGAAAAAAAAACACAATTAAAAAATAGACATTAAAAACTAAAAACTTAAGTAAGCCGTGGAAGACCAACAGTAGGGCACAAGTGAATATCTCCTACGACTGTAGCTTTGGAAGTGGTGCTGATGGTGGAAGCCTTTCAAGTATCCTTAAGTAAGTATCTCAAACTTAAAGATATTTTAAATCGTTAACGGATTGCTAGACGATAAGGTGTTGTTGCTACATTTAACCAAATTTTTTGCTTCCATCGTGCATTCTACAGTTCACCCCTACCCCCACTAGATCTGTCAAGTCTTCTCATTCTCAGTGTTCACAATTTGAGGGTGCCGTTCCTGGCCCTAAAGGAAGATACTTCTTGGGGCCAGATGGCTTATCACCAGACTTTTTCAAAAACAGTGCTCCTTCTGTTGCTCTCATTGGAGCAGAACGAGCGAAACGAATGCAATGACTCCTCAATGGTTTTTTTTTTTAAAAATAACATCACGCTTAAATGAATGAATCGATTTTGACGACATTTTGTATGCTTACTGCGTACAGTTCAGATTGAAAATCGGGCATATTTTGGCCTGTAAATTAATGAAAGTATCGGAAACTGTTAGAAACCAATTGTTGGAAACCATTCTTGGTGCGCGCATTGGATTTCGTATTGAATAATGCGTTTTACAAGCAAACAAAAATGCAATAGTTTTGAGGGTCAAAAATTCAGGTTAACGAGAAACATGCAACCTCATATCGCTCAATGAAAGATTGTTTCGTAGTTGAGAATAAAAATGAAACGATCCGGGAAAAAAATTGCGGAGAATTCAGAGCAAAGATTTAAGGGAGTGGAAAGGAAAAGGGGAGGGAAAGGGGGTAGGGAATGAAAAAAGTAAGGGTAGGTAGGGAGGGAGGAACAGAGTGGGGGATGGGAAAAAGAGGAGAGGAGGGTCAATAGTGTGGGTGCAGCTGGCCACCCTCCCCCGCCTCACATCGGGGAAGATCGGGGATGGTGTCGGCCGTAGGAATCTCAGCATCTCTATCCATATCTTCACTTTGAAAATTGTTGGAAAGGGGCTAATGTCACTCCCATTCACAAAAGCGGCTCCCTTCATGATGCCAAAAATTGCCGCCCTGTTAGTCTGCTTTGTATTGCATCCAAAATCTTGAAACAGTTCGCCCACAAAGAACTCTTGCAGGACTGTAAAGATTTCAGCATCGATCCTCCCAAATCACAACATGGATTTTTTTTTCATGCCGCACTTACCTGAGGAATTTTCTAGGTATGTACAACTCCATTATCTAACTTATCGATATAAGCACAGTATTCCTAGGGACATTATGTTCCGTGATTTCACCAAGGCATTTGACTCTGTGTCTCATAGCAAACTTCGCTTCGCCACAATTTTCTGGCTCCATTTTCACCTCTTTACACGTCGCCAGCGTGTTTGATTAAGCAATTTCACCAGTGGCTGGTCCACTGTCACCAATGGTGTACCACAAGTATCTGCTTTCGGACCACTTCTGTTTAACATTTTCGTGAGCCACCTACCTGTCATCTCATCGGATGTTTCTAGCCATGCTGACGACTTTAGTGCTTTTCACATATCTTTCTTTCGACCTCATAAAACATGAACTCGACCTTGTTGTTGAATGGGCAAATGCTAATGAGATGACATTAAACCTGACCCTAAAACATTATTGTTATGCACTTACGACACAACAGTCCATGCTGCACTTATCCACCACATCACATAACATAAATAAGATCCTTAATCCGAGATACACGCAACCGTATTTTGTCAGCAATTTCGACGCACGACATTCTATCACTGTTACCGTGCTATGGTGCTTGAGCACGCGGCAAGTAAAATTGTCAGCCGGCAAAAAAATGATTAATTGTTGAGACCCAAAATGAAACCATCCGAGTTTCCACTTAAATCTTACAGTTTAAAACAAAATAACGCTAAGTCTCGGGTTTTGAGGCCTCAGGGCCTGAAAAGTAGGTGGTCATCATGATTAAATGTTGTTTATTTCTTAAATGCGGCTGCATGATCTCAATTGAACTGTTCCAAATCGAAAAACAACAATTGTCAGTTGTTGCCTCCATGACTTCCTACAACAAACCAAACTAAGTAGAACCGATTTGAAATGACTCCCCAAGTAAACAATCCATTATTTACTAATACTGCATTCAGCAGACCAGCCCTGCGATCAATTATTGAACCCTGTGATCAAAGGTTTCTGTACTAAACTAACTCTTGGTTTACGTAGGGGGGAAGGGGGAGATTGAGGCTTAATAGCATGTCGACAACTAGGTCATTAGCGCCAACCTCAGCCACAGTGCCCAGGGTGCCACTGCGCCATAAATTACAGAGATATTAACCAAGCTCCAAATCTAGATCTTTTCTTCGTATATCTGTACCTCCTGCAAAAATTGAAAAACTCCGGACAGGAGAACAGAATCATCGCCCACTTGACATGCTATCTTGCGGAAGGTGGAAACATCGACGAACACCATCAAGATGGTAACAATCAACAAGAAAATGACGTACCCTAAGTGGCCGTCGACATCAATGACATTCAGGAGGGATAACTCCTCTTAAAAGGAAGCAATGAGTAAGGTTGAGGGGGGCAGGGCATCCAGCCTTAATGGCGTGTCTACAACTAACGGCCAATATGCAAACGGGTTAACACCACGTCATTCCGGCGGCTTAGGCTTACTTAGACCTACTTAGGATCGGAGGGCTGATGCGGTCCCAGTCGAAGTC
Organism: Lithobius niger; assembly: GCA_023313725.1. NCBI lineage: Eukaryota > Metazoa > Arthropoda > Chilopoda > Lithobiomorpha > Lithobiidae > Lithobius > Lithobius niger. The sequence goes on along the minus strand of JAHWFP010179212.1, from coordinate 10,783 downwards.
ATGGTGCAAGGTTACTTAGGCTATAATAGTAAAGCTGACTTAGATATGCAGGAGTCGTGAACCCAGTTGAATTGTTTCAAAATCGAAAGCCACAATTCTCACTTTGTTGCGTTGTTGCTTTTACTGACGGGACTCGAACCGAAACCCAAACCCAAACCCAGTTATCTTCCCCACTGCACACGACAAAAGGGACAATTAAGCTAGAGATATACTCGACTACTTCCTGCAACAATGCTGAAAAACCAAGTGTGCAGAATTTAGTGCAATTGTTCCCAAGTAAACAATCCATTATTTTTACTGAAAGCTGTGTCTAAAGTTTAAACCGAACCAATTCTCAGTTTACTCCTAACAGTAAAGCTGATGTGGAAAAACGAGAAAACAAATTTTCAGGAATATCAAAAATAAAATTAACATAATTCTTAATAAGAAGTATTCAATTTGTTTATTGAATAACAGTGAACTTAAATTAGGGTGCGTGATGCGTGAGTGAGCGAAGCGAACAAAAATCAGCATTCCTTTAACTTTAAAGGCAGGTTGCTACCGCGTGAAAGTCTTGTGCATCTAGCGCCATTGCGTTCTATCTAGCACTTGCTTGTAGAAACAAAGGAATGAATAAAGAAATTTGGTAATTATATAGAACAACGCCTTTTCAAGCTATCGACATAATTCAACTACTTTTCGATTCCTTTCGTCGTTGCGGTTCAGAAAATCATAACGAAAACTTGTGCAAACGCTTTTTCTTTTATAAAATAAGTTTTAAAACACGTTAAAACGCTATTGACAGCCGTGGTTAGGCCGCCATAACGCTCGAAGATGGGAGCGCAACAAGAAAACCTGATTTCAACCAGAACATTAGTAAACGGAAATTATCTTGTTCATTTGCGTCGCATGGCTAAAGCGGTGATTTGTGATGGATGCGAACTGTCGTTCTATTTCTATATCAATATTTCTTTACGGTGTGAAACATCGACCGCAGGGGCACGCTTCGCGCGCACTATTATATACATCGAGAATTTGTGTAATCAGAAATAGTATGACGCAAGCATTTGTGAAACAACCTAGTGTCATAATTTGTTCCTTGTGTCACAAATGCTTGCGTCATACTATTTCTGATTCTCGATGTATATAATACTGCGCGCCCCTGCGGACGGCATTTCATACTGGAAAAAAAATTGTCCCGGGAAGGATATAATTTCCGTTTACTACTGTTCTGGTCAAGATCAGGTTTTCTTGTTGCGCTCCCATCGTCGCGCGTTATGGCTGCCTAACCACGGTTTTCAATAGCCTTTCAACGTGTTTTAAAACTTATTTTATAAAAGAAAAAAGCGTTTGCGCAAGTTTTCGTTATGATTTTCTGAACCACAACGACGAAAGGAATCGAAAGGTAGTTGAATTATGTTGATAGCTTGAAAAGGCGCTCTTCTATATAATTACCAGAAATTTCTAGTAACGCTATAAACAAGTCGCGTGCCTCCTCAATTATTGAGTGAAATTTAGTACTCAAACGTGCACCTGGGAGCAAGCGGTAAAGGTTAACGATATTACTGCCACTAAATAGTGCCACTGTAGATTCTTTATATTCTTCCACGGTGCCATCTAGTGACAGTAATATCGTTAACCTTTACAGCTTGTTTCCAGGTGAACAAGTACGTACCACATTTTTACTCAATAATTAAGAAGGCATGTGGCTGGCTTGTCGTGTTAAAAGAAGACTTCTTTCTGCATTCCTCTGCTGCTGCAAGCAGTGATAAAGAGAACTAGATGGCGTTGGATGACGCTACATGCTGCAAATTTCGTTTGGTGACAACCTGCCTTTAAGGTAGCGACACGATACGTCGTGAATATTGTTTGGTAGCAACCTAGCTTTAAGGTTGCGATACGATACGTCGTGAAGATTGTTTGGTGGCAACCCGCCTTTAAGATTGAGACACGATGCGTTGTGAAGATTGTTTGGTAGCAACCTAGCTTTAAGGTAACAACACGATGTGTCGTGAAGATTGTTTGGTGGCAACCCGCCTATAAGGTAACGACACGATGCGTCGTGAAGATTGTCTGGTGACAACCCGCATTTAAGGTTGCAACACGATGAGTCGTGAAGATTGTTAGGTGGCAACCTGCCTTTAAGGTTGCGACATGTTGTATCGTGATGATTGTTTGGTGGCAACCCGCCTTTAAGGTTGCGACACGATGCGTCGTGAAGATTGTTTGGTGGCAACCCGCCTTTAAGTAAGACTGACGTCCTTTGTGTTTACTAAGGAAAGACAAAGCCATTAATGCTTATTGAATAACTTATTTAGTTCTGATGCGCCTTGGTGACTCCATTTGAAATGTTGCAGTGCGCCCTCTGGCTGCCACTTGATGAGAGTAAACGTGTCAATATCACGCCGCCACATGATCACACCATTATGCTAACACGAGCGGGAGGCGAAACCGAAGGCATCAAGTGTTTCATTGTCCATAAGTTAGGGAAGTAAATTTCATTTAAGGCGTTCTCTAAGATCCAAACAAATGCGGAAATGGGGTTACGAGACCGCTCCTATAACTAGACCTTGACTGGTGACGACAAACTGACATAAGTACTGCTATAGTCCAAAAAGAAAATCATACCGGCACCGTATGTTTCGTTCTCTCACACACAAATATTTATTCGCTTTCTGGGAAAACATATATATATATATATAACACAGTCATCCCCCTTCATGTAGAGATTGCTACATCCTGGCTCTAATCTAGTAATTGCTTAGTTCGTACGGTCACGTAAACCCATTGCCGAACATGTCTCTAAATTTCGCAATATAATGTTTTTATTAGTGACTTGCATCATATCTGTGTTTCGTAAGGATATTAAACATGTTACTACTCATTTCTTCACTAATGTTAAGGTCACAGCAAATCATTGCCAATTGTTGTATTGACGCCGGACAGAATCACTGGAAACGTTTTGTTCACCAAACCATTTAGGCGGAATTCCGATCTTACAAGGTGCAGGAACGAAAGTAAACACAAACAAGCGGCTACAGTGACTACCTAGCCGCATCCGGTCTTCTGTACAGACTACCAATAGTGAAGCACACTTCTCTATCACGCGTTGCAATAGCTATTTCTAGTATATAATCTAAAAGCAGTAACCATCCGAATTACCCGTTAAAAATGTGTAAGCTTTCAAGCTTATTTTACATTTTAAGCGTAATTGTCAGCATTTAGGCCTAATTTACAACTTTAATTTCGTAAGTAGCAACTAACGGAGAATTAGATTGTATACAGTAAGCCCATTCATTTTTGCAACACGGTATGCCTCCGGGTACACTGTTACAGTGTTACAACGTAATGCGCAACGTAGCCTATACAGATCAGTGGTAGTAAGGAAGGGACAGGAGAGACGCTGTTGAGAAAGCCATCAGCGACTCGTAGCAACTTGTCGTTGCCATGGTAACGTGATTTTAGACCTAATTTTCATTTTTTAACTCTAATTTTTTAACGGCAGTTTTAGTTTCGTAAGTAGTAGATAGGCCTAATGGAGAATTTGGTTCGACCGTAAACCTATTCATTCATGCAACAATGCGACAAGACTCTTTTAAACGAGGCTAAAATGTTTTTGTTTTTATGGCTGCGTTAACACAAATCCTTAGGATTTGAATTCGACGATGAAATGTCATTATTTAATTTAGTTACGTCGAAGAAGTCTATTAGCTATAAGGAGGTAACGATGTTTTAATTTGCCATGTTATTTAACTAACTTTTAACACTGAATCTAACGTTGTAAACAGTGGTCGTCTTTATCTGGTACCGTTGCGAAGTTGAAAAAAGCGACGGACGGACAAATTCGTTGCAATAAGTCTTCTCAGCCAGTACGGCTGTACAAAGACTAAAAGCTACATCAATAGGGCAGTGACACGACGTAGTATTATTGTGTATAACTCTATGGTGGAGCCAGTAACTGAGTTAGCTGCAAGGAGCACTGGAGGGCGAAAAGAAGGTCGTCTTACTGAAGCCAATGCTATTAGACTGGATTTCTTAAGCCTATAACGCGCGATTTTTGTTGTTGGAGAAAACAACGTTCTTTTAAGCCTAAGAAATCCGCTCTAAAAGCACTATCTTGACTAGAAGTGCCGTTGTTTTCCGTTACATTTTAATCTAGTGCACCTTGTAGCTATGCCCTCCAGATGCTATCTCGTAGACAATATGACGTCACTCGACGCTGCTCTATAATGAAAATAATAATGGCAAAAAATTATCTGAAAGAATGAACAAATGGTTAAGGGGTCAAAGGGTTTTCGCGAGCGTTAACCCCATCCGGTCATCTGCCCGACGCAGCCCTAACTCATCGTGTGCAACAATACACACCTAAGAAACAATGCGAAGACGCCAACTATTATCGTACTCTTAACTTCCCTACAAAGAGATCTCCACTACAATAGGTCAGTGACACGACGTAGTATTATTGTATGTAACTCTATGGTGGGCCAGTTACTGGGTTAGCTGCAAGGTGCACTGGTGGGAGAAAAGAAGAGCGTCTTACTGAAGCCAATGCTATTAGACTGGATTTCTTAGGCTTAAAACGCGCGATTTTTGTCGATTTGTTGGCAGTCGCTGACATTTTTAAGCAAGTGGAATCTTTATTTTCCAATTACAACCTAAGCAGCATAAGGGATTGGAGAAAACAACGGTTTTTTAAGCCTACGAAATCCACTCTCAAAGCACTGGCTTGATTAGAAGTGCCGTTGTTTAACCGACCATTTCAATCTAGTGCCCCTTGAAGGTATCTCTCTTGAAGCAATATGACGTCACATGACGCTGCTCTAATTATAAACAACCAAAAATCTTGGACACGACATGCCGCACACTCAAAACTAAAGCCAACATCCTGATGTAATATAAACCATCACTCAGCTTCAATCGATAAAGAAAAACAAACTCCCTCCAAAAGAGATTAAAATTATTAGTGATTTTTCCCTGACGCTGAATGTTGCGTCAAAATACGCCTTCTGTCCCTGTTTTAGAGCTTCGTGTATGGCCCAGGTACACAAGAATGTGCCAGTGTGAAGTGTGCGCAAAAATGTGATTGAAGAAAAATAATTCGGCAGAACATGGACATGCATGAGACCAAACAGTATCAATGTTGGAAACGGTGCACCCAACACCACCCGTGCGTAGCACGGACTTGAGCTGAGATAGTATTCCATAAAATCTTCTCATGTGAAGACCTTCCACCCTGATTTTGGCTTCCTGGTTGATATGCTTCACTCAAGTTTCATCAGCATGCCTATTTCATGACGAATAGTCCTAAAAGGTCCACGTTGTCATGAAGACCATCTCCCACCTTAACGCCAAAGTTAACAGTATTCTTTTCTTAACTTTCCTCCATCATGTCCTTAAATGCTGCTTGCAAGGCGCTAGGCCTTGTTGCGGGAATATTAATTCTTCTCGTTGCATCGCTTTTCTAAAACATTTTACACTGTTTAACACACATGTGGTTTAATGCACGGTGGTGACATCACGCTAACACATCCCAATGCTAAAAAGTGTAGTCGTTATATAAGGCTATTCTGAAAACCCACACACGTCACGAAACGGGACAGTCCAAACATGTCGGGGGTCAGAAATCACTTTCGCACTGGCGCGCTCGTGCGATTTCGTCACCCTCTCGACGTTTGGACTGTCCGTTTCTCGCAAACGATCAATTATTTCAGGTTAACCGCTTCTTCTTCATTGATATCTATTACTTAAAATCAAAACCAGTCAATTTGAAGTGCTCTTTTGAAACGTTTCTAACCAAACGAACTAACATTTGACACCAAAAGAAAAAAAGGGTAATAATTGTACTAGAAAGATATGAAGTGATTTGTAGTGACTCACATTATTTGTATTTAATGCACGGCGGTGACGTCACGCCAACACATCCCAATGCTAAAAGTGTAGTGGTTATATACGGTTAATTTGAAAACCCTCACACGTCACTGTGGGTTAATTTTGATAACCCATACTTTTTTGATAGCCTAACACTTTTTCGGGGTCTACACTACCCCTGTTCCAACACGTGACATTGACCGACTTTGCAAAACTACCGTACACAAATCAAATTCAACCAACACACCCCATTGCAACCAGCATGAATAGGCACATTTGCAACCTGCGACATTTGACGTACTAACACGAAAAAAAAACCTTGCGTAGGCTACTATGCTAGGCCCCAACCCGTGGAGGAGTAGCCCAGCCCGGCAACCTTTCGTTCCGACAGTGCGAAAGCTAGGCTACTGACACTTGTAAATACACCTAAATACACCTAGAAAACTACGAGACTCAAGCGAATAGCACATTTGCAACCTGCGTCATTTTCCTCAGTAACACGAAAAAAACAAAACAACCTCGCGTACTATGCTAGCCCGCCCTCTCCCTTCCCCCACCCATGGAGGCATGGTCCAAACCTGGACCCGGCAACCTTTCGTTCCGACGGTACGATAACTAGGCTACTGACAATTTGTAAACACACAGTAAATACACCTAAAAACCTACGAGACTCAAGCGAATAGCGCGTTTTATATTCTGTAATCTTATTTAAACTAATAAAGTAGAAAAATACGGTTTTACCTTAAACACAAAAGTCGGTGACTGGAACTGGGTATAGGTACGTCCTCCCGAACGTTAGACTTTCGTAGACAGGAAGCTTAAACCGGAAGTTTGAGTTCAGGAATTTACGTATCTGTCGTATGTAAACGTTCTTAAATTCATTATGATTCCGAAATAAAATTGTCAAATAAAATTTCTTTAAATCTCATATAACTATATATGTTAGCGAGACGTCTCAACTTACCATTAAAACGCATATCCGTGAGATATAGCCGGTTTAACGGCGATATTTGCTCATCTGCGAGGAACGGCTAGTCCGATAGCTCGGGCGTGGAGGGAAATCATGCACTCACGCTTACAGCAATCTTGCGATTTCCCTCCACCCCCTCGATATTGGACTAGCAGTTTCTCACAGACGAGCAAATATCGCCGTTAAACCGGTTATAGCTCGCGGAGATCTATTACTTAGTTGAAAATAACAAATTTGCATTTAAGCAAAATAGCATTGCAGAGAAGACAACGCCGTGGTGATTGCAGCATCTTGGAAATAATAGAGCCCTTAACAGAGCAGCGTCATGTGACGTCATATTGGCTACAAGAGAGATAGCTGCAAGGGGCACTAGATTGAAATGGAGGGTTAAACAACGGCACTTCTAGTCAAGGCAGTGCTTTGAGAGCGGGTTTCATAGGCTTAAAAAAACGTTGTTTTCTCCAATCCCTTATGCTGCTAGGTTGTAATTGGAAAATAAAGATTCCACTTGCTTAAAAATGTCAGCAATTGCCAACAAATCGACAAAAATATAGGCCTAAGAAATCCACCCTTAACAGATTGTCTTCAGTAAGACGCCCTTCTTTTCCCCCTCCAGTGACCCTTGCAGCTATCCCAGTTACTGGCTCCAGCATAGAGTTATATACAATAATACAAAACGGTGTGTCGCTGCCCTATAGTTTTTCGTGAACATCCGTTTGTCTATCTCACAAACTGGCCGCCTGGCATTTTGTCAGTCAGAGATTGAAACTCTCCTCAACTCCCCCCCCCCCCCACACATCACAAGCCCTTCTCTACACCTGTCCCCCAATCCATCGGGTTGCAAACACCTGCTTTTCATTCACCAGAATGGAATCACGAATAACGATCAATTTAGGAAAATATACCCAGCTTAACACGAGTGCGTAAGGCGCAAGGAGTGCGGAATTTAACTTGTTCATTACACTCTTAGCATTCGAATAAGTCACATTATTCTCACCCCATTAATTTACAATCAATAAATTGAAATAAATATTCTGTTGATACCTACAGTCGAACAGAATTGCATTTGTTGAGACAGGATTTTTTTTTCATTCCTTGTAAGGTGGTTCATAATTTAGGGTTCCCACGAAAATACTGAAATAATTTCCCTGAGAAGTTTTTCCCATGTTTCCCATACTTCCCATGTTTTCCGGAGTAGTTGAGGTCAATTTCCAGGCAATTAACCTTTATTTTAGGAAGACGATTTTGGACGCTTTTTTTTTTTTTTACCAGTTTTACTGGTTTTTACGGCTCTCGCAGTAAACTTTTAGGTGTCAACACAGAAGTATAAGAATAAGTTTTATTTTACCAGAGTGTCTTAACAAATCGTATTTAATGCACTTTACTAGGCCTAAAGGTGTGCCATTGTTTTTTTTTTTCCCGTGAGTTTTACATGTTTATTGTGAAAAATCTGAGAATTCCATGAGATTTCCGTGAGTTTCAAGTGTAGTTTATAAATTCCCTGAATTTTCCAAGTTTTCCAGGCACACTATTAGAACTTGCACCACAAAAATTGCAAGTTGGGCCCTGTTTTGGTCAGGAACAGAGAGCCTTAAGGGAGTGATTTGGTTTTGCATTCTTTGCATTCCCATTCTGGTGAAGGTATCGTTGGCACGGTAACAACGCTATCCGGATTAGCTATCTCTGCCATCCTTTGGATGAAGATAAAGAGACCATCTGTCGATTGAATTTTGCCGGCAGCTTCCGAATTCACACTCGGCACGTTCTTAAATTCGTCGAATTGTTCAGCGCCCGATGACGTCACAAACGACCGCATCCATTAAAACTGACGTCATGCATAAACTGTTTTATAGATCGTGTACGCTGGAGGCATCATTGAGCAAAATGGCGGCCAGTGTCAAGAAAGAAACGTTTTTAAAAACGTATGCGCACCATCGTATGCTCACCACGCTTCGTTGTCAAGGACGTTGCTAAGTCGTTTTAAATTCAATATGGGCCGAGAACAAACGTTTATTTTTTCTTAGTCGAGTAACTTGTTACCTTTTTATAGTTTAACCGGAATGCTGTGTGTAACGACAGTTCCACCAGTTGTTAATATTATGTGTGCATAAATAATACTGGCGAATGAAAATTGCATGTCCGACACCTTTACTCGTAGATTCAGCGGAGAAACCGCCTCCAAGAGTCGGTTAGTCAGATGCTGCAGCAGTGACGCCAAGCTAAGGAATCGGAAAATTCATCGCGCGTTAAAAAAAAAATGGTAAGCCACGTGGAAAGCGCTGACTGTTAGGTGAGTTTTAGATACGGGGCCTCTGATTATTTTGCTCTACACCACGCCCCCCGCCCCCCCCCCCCTTCCTCAGTTTTTTTCCTAATAATCTGTAACCTTTTTTTTTTTTGCTGATTACCCTAGGTTTGTATCAATGTAGAATATATAGGTAGTGCCACTCTTTTTCTGACAACGGTAGACATTTGGACGAAAGAAGTAACAGGAAGCGTAAAGCATCATGGGGGTCAAAACTATTTAGCGTCACTAAAACAAAATGATCACGATAAAAATACAAAATTAATCAATTAAAAATTATCATAAGTCAGATTACGACATTAAAATTAATTTAAGAAAGATCAGAATTGGGTGATCACGTTTTATTTTTTAAATCCAACATCCAATTTTAAAAGGGTTGTCGTTACGAGTGGAGCTAAGTATAACGCATGGTTTTGTGTTTCGTGAAGCGTTCCGACGAACTGCATGGAACACAGAATACGTGCTTCAACTTCGGCTGTTGCGTTCGGAGTACTTCGTCAATTTCCGCAAGTACTGTCTTTATTACCATGGTTGCCATGGGAACGATGCCGCCAGTTTTTATTTCCAAGTTTCGCCTCCAACGAGAACCTGACACGTGCTGCCTTCTGGTGCAAGTATTATTTTATAACATGTTTTTTTTAGAAAGGCGTCACTGCCTATTAATCTACCCTGGTTTGTATTGATTACTATTATTATTAATTATGGTAGCCAATAAGTTCGCTATAACGTTATTGTTATATGTTTATTGGTTATTGAATTGTATTGGTATTGTTGTTGGGACTATTGTTAGGGACTTAGGGCTTCGGACAGATGACCAGGAGTGGTTAACGCTCGTTAAACCCTTTGAAACCCTTTGGTTGGAACTGGATGCAATGTTTTTGCTGGTTGTATCTAGACACACGCTAGTGTGTCGCGCCAGGTTAGGCAACAATCATCACAACAAACATCACATAGAGGTTGTAAACCGTTGTAGTGCGGCACCATAGCGTCAGTGTCTTATACCTTGAAGCATAGTTGGGCACATTTCAGGTACTTCGGGAAAAATAATAATGCGGTACAAAAGCTTAAATTGTGTTGAAATCGATAGCAATGACTCACCTCACAAAAACTATGCCAGCTAAGCTGCTTTCAATGCAAAGTCTGACCCTCAATAACGTTGTAAACGTGTTAGCTATAGCTAGCTAGCTAATTCGCTCATCCCCATGTTAAATCCCATAGGGTGATTATTCATCGATACCGAGATAACGGGGGGGAGGGGGGGGCACCAGCTATGAAATTGGACGAATGGGTGCAGTACCATACGAACTGCATACATTTTATGGTTTGGAGCCTAGGGCGTAACAGGGATGGCGTGGGAGGATGCATAAGTACGAAAATATTGTTATAACCATTATTAGTATTGTCGGCATCGTCTCTCATTGGACGGCTAAAGTTCGTATAATGAGAACGTGGATACTGACATACGTGCCTAGACACACACTAGTGTATCACGATAAATCTAAACAACGTTGCAAAGAAACTGTATTCACGTCTAATTCACGAAAAATAAACCAACTGTAAAAAAACAAAGCAAAATAAACAAAGCCAAAAACTGGTAAAGAGGCCACTAAATACACACTTTATAGTACACATCTGCACGGTAGTGGAGTTGAGCCAATACA
>JAHWFP010179208.1:44165-60161 GCA_023313725.1 Lithobius niger | reverse complement strand
CAAGGTAAGAGCAAAGCATTTATTAAGCCAAGCTATCTAGTTATATAATAACTAAGGTTCTCAGAAATTATTCAAAAATAATACCAAAAAAGCGTGCATTAACAACAAGTTAAAATTATGGATGCTATGGGGACGTTTAAGCTTTTTATCTGCCAATAATTCATTTGTTTGACTGTTCCAGCAGGGTGACGTTACCTATGCATAACAGTAACGTTTTCTGTAAGGTCCGAGAAATCTTTGAGCATCAAAATTCAGACATTATTCCCGAAAAAACCCGCTACGTAAACTGAATTACTTGAACATTTTCACGAAAATTATGCAGAAGCAAAAACGATTTTTCAATATTTAAAATACAATCACAATCAATCAGTGCAAAAAACAGTCAAGGAAAAAAAACTAAGTGCTTGATGCACGAAAATTCACTTGAAAACCGTAACCATCAATCATCGGTTACTATTACAATCAACTAAGAAAGATCCATACGTTAAAATCTTAACTGTCAAAATCGGTTGTCAAATATCGGTAACAATCAGCTAAGTTTAACTCGAAATTAAACCTCTAATTGTTAAGAGTTAAGCTTTGTTAAATTCAATCGTCACCATCAGCTGATCGATTGCTCAACCGAAACAACAAATCCACGTTCCTCGTGGGAAAAACTACTAATCCAAAACGTGCCGATGCTCGTGCATCACTTCCAATTTACTAAGCTTCCAGGATGGCTGAACCACAAGCAAACCTCGAGAATCTCAACAAGTTTCATGCAGCTCTTTTGGAGTTAGCCAACTTCATCGCTACCAATACCGACAAAGATCGGTGGTCAGGAGCGACTGACTACCTTCGGAGTTTACTCCCCATGCTTCTTCATGGTTACAATTACTTCCATGACCAATTCCAGCCCAGTCAAGTGCTCCCCGGTGACGGCCCCCTCATCGCCTGGGCCTCTCCATTTCCTTCACCACCCAATTCGGCCGGGGACTCACCCAACGATTCAGTTGACAGCCTCTCATCACTTTTCCCTGATCCGGGGGAACTGGAAGGTTAGTTTCTCCTATCAAACTTGCTTGGTTTCCTAGAAAGTACTACCTCCAAATTAGCCTTACGAAAATGTATATTTCAGAGGACAGCCCAGACTCTGGCATGCCACCATCCGACTAGGCTAAAACGTCACTCTCATTTACTTATTACGAATATCTGCTCTGTGACACAAAACTCATCTGGCTCTATGGGTGTAGCAGTTGCCTGGGTCTGATGGACTTCATTTATACCCAGCTCCCGATACAGCTTGTAGATTTTCGAAGGTTTATCCTACCGAAACCAAGTGTTCGATGCGAAATTTGGCTATAAATCCATTGACTGCTGAAAATCTATGTCAAGGATTACCGGCTGGATTGCGTTTTTTTTATCAAGATCAGTGGAAAAGTTACGATTCGTTGCACAATCTTAAACGTAGCCAATACGAAACCCGGACACTCAACGAAACGAGTATCAGCAACTCTAACCCGATGAGGACGTTGCGTAAATTTACATCCCATTTTAACAAATCATCTTTCAGTGAAATATTAACGTAGGACATTGGGCTTCCACTACCGAGTGTGGCATCTGCATATTCTTTACCCGAATTTAAGTGAAAAGTATGCACATGGAGCTGGTGCAGGCTCAACAAGAACGCCTAAACAATTTTGATTAGAAACTGGTCGGTTTTGAAAAGAAGATACGCCATTTCTAGCTTCATCAACTAAAATTGGATGGCTTTCGGGTTTCCCTAGCACGAATTCCTGAGCATCAGAATTCAACTGAATTTCATGAAGTTGTGCAACAGTGCTTCTATTTGCAGGATAATCAATAGCAGGATTTATACGATAGTTTTGTGTTTCGCATGAACAAATTTTACACCTCGAGTACCAAAATTCTCTGTGCATGACTGCATCTACTGTTATTACTACCACGACCACGGCTGTCAAAAAAGTTCATCCATTCCGCGGTCATTGCTATTATTTGAATTACTGTTACTGCTGCCGTTTTCTCAACCGCAACCTGATTCTGCTGGTGATTTGACATATTAGGGTAGCATTCAAAAGTTCACTCGACCGCCTTATAAACGTTACAAGTGTACTTTGGATCGTGTTTAGGCAAGAAACTAATGCTGTTATTTCCATTACTTTTACAAAGATTTCTACCATCTCTAGTGTTACCAACATTTGAAACTGCAGTTTGGATTGGACTAGCATGCCTCTTTGAATCATATTTTTCAAGAAAAGATTCTGTCTTAAAATCTATCAAAGAATTGAATTTTCTTGACATCATAGGCATGTGAAAAGTCGAATTCAGTGTTTCCAAAATAGCCACAATTTAATCACAATCATTGATCCTAATACCAGTGTTTTGTAAAATATCTGTGCATTTATTAAAATGCTTAATGAAATTTTCATATTCCTGCATTCTCATAGTTTTCACCTTAGCAATTAGGTTATACCCATGTGACAGTACTTCAAACTTAGCCAAAAACAAGGTTTTAAAATTCTCCCAGCTAGAAAAAGGTTCATTTGCCAAAAACCCGTCAACAGCATCCCCTGTTAACCATGATGGAACAGTTTGGTGGATAAATAATTTCTCATCAACCTTTCTAACCTTTAAAAAAAAAATTCTTTCCAATTTTATGATAAAAGCTGCGGGGAAAATTTTGTCATTCAACCCACTAATTTCTCCAATTTCCAAAGCTTCCATTTTAGGCAAAAGTATTGACATTTTAACAGCTCTTTGGTAATTATTCTGTGATGAATAGCCAACAACATTTGAACTACTATCAACTAGATTACTGTTAGGTGTCATAACTGTTAGGTGAACTGAAAACATTAGTTGTTGAAGTTAACGGTGGCTTAGGTGCTGTACTAGTTGCGCATACTGGATTAGCACCTCCCCATAAAAAAATTAACTACTGAATCCAGCTTAGTACTCAAATCCAAGATGGCAGTGTGAGTAGAATTATTAGCTGATAATGGCTGGTTAAAATAATTTGGCACATAAGTGGACATTTGAGTTGACACTTGGTTTGGTCCAGGCAAGGGTACGAAATAATTTTGCATTGAAGACACAGTCACTGAAGGCTTGCCAAGCATTTGAAACACTGGGTCATTTGGTAAAATAGAATATGTCTGAGCTTGTCCAGAGGCATTAGCTGCAGCTGCTGCAAATTAGCGGCAGTTGTTACTGAAGCTACACAAGCAGGAGGAAAAGGCAATGTAGGGCTTGAAACACTAACATTTAGGCTTGCTGATGTAGAACCTAGACTCAAATTAGGTGTCACTTGAACATTAGAGCTAGCTGGAGGAAACTGAGCTGCTAATCTTGATGGGGTAGCCCCTAATGGTGATTGCACACTTGTGAAATAATAGGGGAAGACATTCCAGCTGCTTGTTCCCTTCAAGTCCTTTTCCTATTTTATTAGGGTCACAACTTAAATCTCAAGAGTCAGGGGCTAAATCTGGTTTAGATCTAGTACACCTTGGCATAAAATTTCACAATCTTGAAAGCTTTAGGCATACAGGTATTAAAAGTCACTTCAAGGCTAAAATTCAGTAGCCTCCACAAATCAAAAGTAATCAGGATAAAGTCCTAATAGATACCTAATAGAGTCAAAAAGGCACTAGCCTACATAGGCCCACACAACATCTTCTAATAAAATAAAAAAAAGCAATGACTGATCCAAACTAAACTCCACTGCAATATAAAAAGTTATTGCTATCTCAACACAGTTCACAATACTCACAACTACACAGGTTGTCTCTTGATTACTCACTGAAGGCTTGGGTCCAAGGTGAAAATGGAACACCCAAGATGGATGCCGGCATTCCAAAAAAGGCTTCTTGGTGAAAATTGAGTCCTTTCCTAGATGAAAAATGGACGACCGATGCACCACTTGTGCAACCCCGCTGTGCCCGGTACAAGGAAGAACGCCAGAAGGATGGTAAATTCAGGGTTTATTCCAGGGTCACGCGGTCTGTCCTTAGGAGATGTTGTCCAGTGGTTCAAGGATGCTCTGATCAGGGCTACTAGCAGGGTGGCACACTACAGGAAGAGGTCCTAGCTGGTCAGGGAGCAGCTCCCAGAGTGAGGCTGCAAGGGGCTGCAAGGCCTTAAGTACCAAGAGCTGCCGCCAGTACCTGCCACTGGTGGTGCAAGGTACATCCTGTACCATATCCTGGTATCCCATGAGCCATCTCTGCTAGCAGCTACCCCTAGGGGCAGGCAAGGTCAGACCACTGATCTCCATGGACTGGACCATACATCTAAATACATAGCATTACTGGAATACATCAATAAAGATACAGAGTATACAGAATACATAGTACGGAGCCATAGCATCAAGGTAAAGAGGCCCACTAAGGCCTTAGCTCAAGGAGTAGGGGGAAGATGTGGAAACCGTCGTTGCACTACGTAGTGCCTTTTCTACTAAAAATAAATCTGGAATGAGAGTTTTCTTAATTTGTTGTTCATAGAAGCATCTGAGCACTGGTTGACTGTTTCTCCCAAAGAACTGGACCTTAGTTTAGGAAGCTGTAATGTACAAACGTATGGGACGTTATTAAAACCTTGCAACTATTTACATGGTGATAGATGCCTAACAGTTTTAGAGATATGAGTTTTTTTTAAATTCTTTTGCAGTTTCCCTGACAGCAATCAACTAAAAAAAACTAAAGACAATTTATGGTAACACGGGTTAAGTATAATTACAGACAAAACAAAACAAAATTAAGAGAGATCCGAAGTTTGAATTGAAGCGATTTTTTTCTTTCAATTATGATTGCGTTTATATGAGTATCAAGTTAGCGATAGTCATACTGGTTCATTCAGTTTAAACCACTCAATTAATCTGAGGAAATATATGCTGGAAATGTATCTTAGAAAAAGTAACTATGAGTAATGCTAAACACCAAAATTAAATAGTGTTAGTGTTTGCTAGTTAGTGTTCGTTTGCGCACGAGAATTTCAGAAAATTGGACAGGAGGAGGAAGAGGCGGCGGAGCGGCTAATAATGTCAAAATGTTACAATGCTGCAACATGTAACAATACGGTAACAATAGGCGAGGCACACAATATCGGATTATAGCTCACTCGAACAAGATGCAACAATGGCTCGGTGCTGGGAAACTAACAATGTCGTTGTTTGAGTTAGCTAGCTCGTTGTGGAGAACCAAAATTAAATGGTCTTGATTTTTCCTTAAATCTTAAAGTTTTAAACCATAGGGTGCGTAGTCTTAAATTCTGAGGCCTACGGCATCAAAATAGGGTGGCCGACATGACTGAGTGACTTATTTACTTTTTCAATGCGGGCTTCAGGAAGCCAGTTGAATTGTTTCCGCGATTGTTGCCACGATACTGAAACAATCCACAATCAACTACTTATCGAGATGACGCATGCTAAATCCAGAAATACGTTAGCCGAATGTGTTGCCATCAAATAATAATCATAGGACAAACCTTCAGCGGAACCTAAACGTAAGTATCCATTTCTAATGTTCCGTTTTTTCGAAAACAAAAAACAGTGGACAGTGGACACATATAAAGATGGAAGCGAAAAAAGTCAACAAATTAACTAAGCAAAAAACGGCTTCGCCATTTAGAAAAAAACATTGGAGCTCGTATCCCCATACTCACAGCCCTGAAGGTACACGAATAAAAACGGATTAGAGTTCACTCAAATGCAACAAACTGTAATTTGAACTCCAATTCGCAAAACGTAAACCCACAAAAATACACAAAATAGACGCCATAAACAGCAAAATGCTACAAAATTGAAAGATAAAAATGCATACACAAAATGAACACAAATTATAGTTCAAATTATAAATAATTGAACCGTTATAAATAATTGAGCCGTTTATGGTTCAGTTATATTTTCTTCTTTTCATGTAACTCACTGGAAATTGGTGCCAGTAAATTCTTGAGGGCGTGAGAATGATGGGGCAAAACTGTGAGTTTTTGAAAACCAGCAGTAAAAATAGTAAGTTTTTGAAAATTACTTTATCCACGATTCATTTAACTCTTTCTTCCCTATGTTGATCAAGAAATCCGGTAAACAACACCCTACCGACACACATTTTTTAGACCCGCCTTGTGTAATCGCGCATTTTTTTTCGAAAACCTGCAGAAGACGGTGTACATTCCATTTTTGTGTTTTGAAACCGAAATCCAGTTTGTAGGACAATCTTGTGAAATACAATCTTTGACAACTACTAGTGTTTTATAAAATTTGGTTTATTTTTAGTATAATGAAATGCCTAGATCATACTTGGTTTTCGAGTTGTGTAGCTGTCACTGTTATAATTATGCACATAATTTCGGCTCTAGGTATCCTTTGTGCAACGGATATACTCAGAATTATTTTGCTTGAGTAGCCACTCGACTGAGTATGTGTCCTAGTGAGTTTATTGGCACCATAATACGCACAAATGTTTTTGTTTATATTGAATGGTGAAAAACAAATTCTCCATGAGCTTATTCTGAGGCCTTAGAATGGTAGATAAAGTGTATTGCAATTAGACATGACAATTCTATTTCTTTGTTATGTGTGAATGGTAAACTTTTTTCCTTGTGCCTAATACATGTAGTTTCACTGTAAATGTCTTTAACAGCCATCGTATTTTCACTCACTCTTTAGTGGGTGCCTTATCTATATTGTTTTTTTTTGCAGGTGAGGGGATTGATCTTTGAGGTTTTTCTTTCTTGGTTTTCATGGTTTTCTTTCTCTGCACTTTTTCCAAGTGTTACTTGTACCGTGATGGTTTAATCATTTTCAACCAAGCTTTTCTCACATTGTTCTATAATTCTTGGGGTGTATATGTGTGTGCGTGTGTTGTGTGTGTATATGAATGTGTGGTACCATGAAGAAAGAAGACTTTCCCAGAACAATAGTGATGCCATCTGAAAGATTAGTGATTCTGTATGTGCTTCGATAGTGAGTGATTACTGCCATTGTTTGGTGCTTCAATCGTGAGTGATTAATGCGTCTGTATTGGCGTTGAAATAGAACTGAAAATGTATAGTAATTAAAGACTAACATACCTGGGAAGATGGTGCGAAATCCGTACCCCCATGACTTACGGCTGCTGAGGCAAAGAGCCCATGACCA
This sequence comes from Lithobius niger, assembly GCA_023313725.1. NCBI lineage: Eukaryota > Metazoa > Arthropoda > Chilopoda > Lithobiomorpha > Lithobiidae > Lithobius > Lithobius niger. Next base: position 53,032 of record JAHWFP010179208.1, on the reverse strand, counting down.
TATGCAGGGCATCGCGGTGTTGCAGGCTATCAGCGACTTGGATCGCAGTCCTCCTTGATTGTACCGTTTTGGTATTGGTGATTGTGTTTTGTTTGTTATTTTTGTCTTTCCCAACCCCATATGTACCCTATTTTAGAGATTAGAATAAATTATAAAGAAAAACTAAAAACTAAAGAAAGTAACTAAAGAAAATAAAATATAAAAAAATAAACCAAAAACTAAAGAAAAAAACACAAATTAACATAAAATAAATAAGATCTGGGAGTGTTCATTAGAGTATTGGAGAAACACACCGGTACGAGCGGGGTTGGTGGGGGCTCATCCCACTTAAATTAACTGTAATTTCATTTTTCTAATAATTTAAAAAATAAATTTTAAACTAGTCAAATAATAACTTGTAGTTTATTAGTAATATGTGTAGAAGTTTATTCAAGTTGGTAATACTTGTGAGGAGCTGGCCTTCATATGACCAAAGAAAGAAGTATTAGAAATTCTAAGAAAAAGCTACCAATATATGTTTATTTTCACTTAATATATTTTATTTTATTACTAAAATATTTAATTATTCGTCATTTTGTGTCAGCCTTGATTTTTAAACATTGGTATGTAAGATTTTGCAGTTTAAGCCATATACTTTTTTAGTCATCAAGCCCTACATTTTGATAAGCTAACTTCTTTTCTCTCCTTGTTACGATTTGTCTTTGTTCCAATTCTGATAAAATTTCAGTCATTTCATTCCTATGTCCTTCTCGGTTTATCAAGTCATTAGGATCATCATAATAATTGTAATCGACTCTGCTACCCACTTTTTTTAGCCAGCCCGTCCTTTTTTCTTAGATTTCGTGTCTTCCCAAATTGGAGCGATAATAGACTTGTACTTAGCACTACGATTAGATTTGGGTTTACAAGTAGCTGGGTCGTTGTTGTGATAAATGACATTAATATTTTGTAACATGTCCGTGTAAGCTACTTTAACATCCGTTGAATTGAATTGAGTTGAATATTCGGCGAGACTGAAATTGAGAGGGGCCAACAATGTCTTCTCACTAGGAGTAATGGCAGGGGATGGCAATAAATCCAATTCTTCGTAGTCATCCTCGTCAGTTTTGTCCTCTTTGATAGTTTTAATAGTTGTAGTTTGCGTGTGCTGCGCTAGAGTTTTTACACTACCGACCGATGTTGGTTTTAAAGCACCAACTGCCAGTTTTAAAGTGCTTACTACCGGCATAAAAAATTCTTGTAGCGATATCTTGTTCCTCTCTCTCATCCAAACGTCGATTTAAAAATGTTTTAGTCAAACGTCTTTTGAGTTTTACGATTTCTCGTTTTGTCTCCATTTATTTGTTTAGTAGAGGTTTATAACTCCCCTCGTTTAATGTTTTGTTAATCAATAAAAACCCGTAAGGCTTTTTCCAACAATTTTGACCCAACGTTTTAAAGTCAAAAAATTCCATGTCAGGGCCAACGTGATTTTCACGGGGAAAAGGATTAATAAATTTGCGTTGTCTCTGATCACTTGTTTCGGAATTCTTGTGTAGGACTGACTACAATAAAAAACATCGGTGCTCGAATGACGCCCTTGCACAAAGTAATGTTCAATTTTTTTTAAGGCAATCATCAAACACATTCAAGTTTCGAAAGTTTAGATCCAGTTTTTCGGGCGGAATTAAATCTATTTGAGAATCGTGAAAAAATGTGACATTCCGTCCTTTTTTTCCTCAATTTCAGCAAATATAGACTGCAAAGCTTTGTACTTTGATTGACATAAAGTCGTACTGTAAATAAATAACCGGTCGCAGTCGAGCCATCTTTCGTTACAGATGAAATTAAACAATAAGTTTTTCCGCAATTTGCGATCTCTATAATTAAACATCTGATATTCGATGGATTATTTTTTGGTTCTTTCTTAGGCACAAAACAATCATAGTTTTTAATTTTTATAGCTTTTTTTTATTTATGCATTTTTAAAAATATTTACATATTTACCAAAGTCATAAAGTTTTCATCGGAAAATTTGTCGTTGGGAATGTCAGAATGAGCTACTCCAAAACCTACATTTCACCATAATTTCATAATGCTGGGAGTACCATTGGTGAAGTACACTGCTGTAATTTTTCTGGTGACTTCCACCAGGTCTAAAGCATTGTAAGACGGCAAGTTAAACCACGGCTTGTCGATAACATTTTTGTTAAGTTTCCCTCCAGTTTTGTGAATATTCTCGTACACCCAAGTTTTAAGACAGTGGTTTTCCTCCGTTACCTGTGTTCACCTTTTCAAAGAGGGGTAACAAGGGTGCACAGAATGCATAGAATTTGGTGAATTGAACATAGTCATGGATACGGGTTTCTCCTCGTCAAACTGGACCTCTAGTTTTTGACAGATATATAGCGTAAGATTTTTCAGATCTTTTTGAGTTTCCAGGTCACTGGGTGAAATCCAACCTTTATATTTTGATTTTTCGTTCGAAATAGGATTCCCCAAACCCTTTAAAACTGTATGGAAGGAGACAAGGAAAACTTTACACCGTTGTTAATCTTGATACCTTTTTCGTTTTTTAGCATGAGATTCAAAAGATGCATTTGCCAGGAAGGTTGAGACGTTATTGAGGTTATTATTTATTTTGAGGTTGTTCCTTTTACCATATATATTGAAAAAAATCCTTATCGAAGTGGAGTATATTTTTAAATTTCATGTATTTAAAAAAGATGTGAGTCAATAAGTTTGGACAAGCATTGAAAAGGCGAGGGGGGGGGGTGTGACAGGAGTTGGTCCGAGAGGACAGCCAGGACCGGGGTTTGTTTTAACCCCCGAAAACAACTACGATATACAAGACAAGCGTTTAAGTAAAGTAGGAGCCACTATTGAATCTGAAGATGCTGTCAATTATTCTCAGATTAGTCCTCTGGAAACAGATGTTCAGAAACTTGAAAACCAAAGTGCATCCTTCCATTGCTCATCTCACTGACGAGTTGGCTTCTGCCATTTCTGGCATTGAAAAAAATACTTTGTACATAGATAGGGCTGACGGAAATTTACATGCTAAGAAAAAGCAAATTAAGGACATAGTTTTTCCCCGGCATGCTGCTAACGCGGTAACAAAAGTATACGTCGACAGAAATTGTTTATTACAAGACGACCATAAAATATACTTCAATGCAACTCACAAGTGGGTTAGAAATCTATGCAAACCTTCTTTACCAAGTGATGCTGTTTCTAAGATATACATCGACAGCAATTGCCTGATACAAGACGAATAGAAAATATACTTCAATGCAAAACTCACAAGCTGATTAGAAATCTACTGAATGATGCAGCTACTAAGAAATTTGTGCATGAAAATTATTTCATGATAATCAGGTTCTGTATGAAAAGCTCATTGGCTAAAGAAGTCGACTGGTTCGTAAATTCAGAAGCATTTTTAAGCTACATACGTACAAGTTCTGGTTTAATTCGTAAAGCAATTTTATACTGCAGTGATCCGAGCATAGAACTCGTTGCCAAGTGTAAAGCAGGAATGAAATTTCGAAATCAGTGTAGACGTCTGCAAAAATACCTCAAGTGCCTGTTTGGGTTGAAACTAGCGATGGATTTGTCAATATCTTTTATCGTCACATAGTGTCCGTTGAGCAGAAGCAAGTTAATGTGATGTTTACTTTCAACTTTCGAACTCACTCGATAAATGCAAAGGTTGTAATCCTCAAAACCAAAAACAGATACTGAAATGTTCTTTGCCTTTTCACATGCCGCGATCTCCGTTAAAGGAACGGGGTATTTATTCAACATAAAAACATCTATCGTCAGGACTATTCACATTGACCAGTATATCGGAACCTATTATAAGATTTGTTGGAAGTGGCGTGTGGCTTTTTCCACCAAACGGTCTGTAGATTCCAACGCATAGTTCAGTACATAGGTAGTTCTTGACAACCAATCCACTTCCTTCTACAGCAAACTGTCCAATACTATGTAGAATCTTGTTCGACATTTCCGAGAAAACATCCTTGTTTCCCACTCTGATCAGGTTTGAATTGAAATATGCTTGAACAGTTTTCATCTTATCAGTCGCCTTTTCGAAAAGAATGCATAATGCAATTTGCGCTTTTATGTTCACCATAAGACGTCAGCACTGCTCTAAAAGATTCCAATATCTATCCGTGTATATTTATAACAAAATCAACGGCTCATAGTGCATTTCATCAGACACAAAATTCCTCTTGAAAATCAAGAAGCAGTCATTGAAAGCGTTGTGGACAAGATAAAACTCTCCTAAATCCAAACTAAACGATCTTACCTCAAGTTTGATATCTGCGGTTACAACAGATATTGGATATAGTCAATTCTGGTGTTCTCTATTATAGGGACGACTGAAGATCTGACATTATTTACCACAAGGTTGAAATTTGTGGGGGTTTGAGAAATTATTCCTTTACTCTACCAAAGTTTCAGTTCGAAGAAGGACGGATTTAAAAAAAAAAACAATCCAATTTCCCTTCCACGTTGATTTATAAGACTACCGCACTTGTGCCGTTTATATGCAAGAGCATCCAATTAAGTTCTACTGCACAATTTGCAGGTTACAATTTCCTTCGTGGTGCCTTTAGTGCCTCTGTCTCTTATTCTCAAACGTCGTCACACAGTATTGGCAAAGGAAAATCTTTTTCTCAAAATAATACAGGAATACGATCTTCCTCATTCATCGTTGGTGCTTTATTTTTTTTTATCTTCCCTCGGTAGCTCGTCATTCATTGGATAACATTACACGAATGAAAAATCCTAGTATGAATCTTCCAAATCACATAAACATTTCAAACAAATTTCGCAGTAATATGCCCCAAACTTTATTTTTTCTGCTATTTTCCCATCACTTCCATCGTCACATCCCAAAGCTTTAGCAGTTTATCCTCTTAAGGACCTCTCAGTATTAGTTTTATATCAATTTTTTTTCTCTCGCTTTGCAGCTGCCATTTTCTTCAATCTAGCACTTCTCTGCACTAAATTTTCGACTGTACGAGTCTCCCGATTTGCAGCAGCCATTCTCGCCAATCTAGCCTTTGCCTCTGCTGCAGTTTCATTTGCACAAGCCTTCCGATTTGTTGCTGCCATTTTCACACCAATCTAGCCTTTCTCTGAGCAACAGTTTCTTTTGCATGAGTCTTCTGTGTGGCAGCAGTTCTTTTCTTCTCATTTGCTTCTGTTTTTTCTCCTTTGGTTCGTTTTTTTTATTCCTGGTAAAGGTTCCTCGCCATCTCTCTCTAATGAAGCTAGTTCTTCAGCGTCTTCATCATCTTATATCGAATATTCCAGTTACATACTCATGTTCTATACCAGTTTTATAATGACCATGCGCTAACATATTTATTCCATGGTTTAGCACAAATTGCTTATCGTCATATGGAGGTATGGATGTTTTTGAAATTTCGATGGTGGCAACTCATGATCCTTGATTTGAATGCTCGTCCATGTTGCATTCGAGGTGGATTTTGAAAATAGAGCTCTCTTATAATCTTCATGACTGAGACCTTTTGGACGAATATTTCACCTCGTAGAACAGGCTGTCGGTATCGGTGAAAAGTAAATGCGCACAATCTCTGTATTTTGGATTGTGGATTCTAGGATAGTGAAGCCGGTGTAAGTTGGCAAGTCACACCTAACGCTACAAAGCCTCAAGTATGCCTGTATGAGATTTTTGTTGAGGATTTTGAACGAGTCCGCATGTGGTAAAGTGCTGTGCTTGACAAACTTTTCGGATTAGTGCAGAACTTCACGGAGGGACGTCCTGATTTGTTCTCCATTGTTTTTCCAAACACCGAATTGTTTCTCAATTTGAAGAAATCATTTTAGAATATCGTCGTTGCAATTTGTTGCTTCTCCGTGTTAAGTCTATGTATGACTTTAACCATTGCTTCTGACAAAATTTTGGAATTCTATGAATGCCTTTCAGAATCAAACCGTGCTTCAAGTAGAATTGTAAATTTATGTAATGCACTACATAAGTTTCCTTCAGGAGCAGGTTTGTTGTTAGTTTCGAAGTTTAACTGATTTTCTTCTGAGCCATTTCTTTCAAAAAAGGCGACACAAAGTTTGGTGTTATCTTTAACTTTTATAGTGCTAAAGGATAGTAGTCATTATGGGCATTATGAAGCATGGATGGGTAGTCCAAATCCTCTTCCAAGATATAGCCGAATTCTGAATTTTTTTCAATCGCTGACAAGCAAAATTCTTGAATTTCCTTCCTCGTCAACCAACAAAATCGTTCGTATGGAAGGTATTCCGTCATTGCAAGTCCATCATCATTGCAACTCAAAATCTACTAGGTACAGACTAGTTAGACTCTCGTTGTAGGTATCTGGTAGGTATTTGTTGTTGGCAATCGAGTCCCTTTTCGATATAAAGGTTGTTCCTCCCCTAATGCCAGAAGTGATAAAGTTATGTTTTCCTGCATGTGTGATCAGTTCTAGTTTCGCTTTGGTTTTTTTCAGTGCTGCGCCCCAGCTAAATCCCAGTGTGCAGACGTAATAGCAAGGATCTATTTCATTGTTGAGCAAACATGTGTCCCTGTAAGTCTGAGAAATGTCTGCTAGAAGATAGACATAGACCATTTGATTTACAAACCTTCTCCTTTATCAAATTCCAAACTGATGTAGAATGATTGTACTTGTCATCAGTGGTACCTTTACCATGTAGAGCAGAGTAGAATGCAGGTTTAGGAAGCAGTTTCTGTACCTCAAACACGTCTGTTGATTGAACATAATTATATGGATGTGCCAATAAGTCTAAGATTATTCCTTTATCTGCTTGTGGCTCGACCCAACTACCGTGTCCAGAACAGTTTTAGTAATTAGGAAGGGTCGATCTTTCTTGTGATCAACATTCTTGTCAACATTTCAAGTGAAGAAGACAGGAAAATCTCAGTCTTATAGGAAAGTCCTTATCCTTTCCTCCAGCTAGGTAGTACCGCGTAACGGTCATACTTGTGAACCGCTCGGTGTTCCTCGCAAGAACGTTGACTCCAGAAGGGATTTTTTTTGCCGCAGAAATCAGTAGCTGCATATCATAGCCTTCCAAGTTATGGGAAACGACTGGAATAGTAGTTATGCTGCTAGCTTTCAGGTTACATTTTGTGTGAGAAGCGCCTTGGAAAATCCCCGTGAAGTGGCAGTGATCTCAAACTTTTTCGCAATAGAGTGATATGGCTTTACTACAGAAGCTGCAAGTGTCAATTTTTGAAAACTGAATTTCGTCTTCATCAGTCATCTTCAGGGGTTTTGGTCGAGATACAATATCCGCACACTTCTTCATGCATCAATCTTCATGTTTCAATCTTCATGCATCTATAAAGCTCGGCCATTGCGTCTGTGCCAAGGTAGAATTTTTGAGTTATGATGTAGTTTTCTGGGCCTATACCACTTATCCAAAACCAGTAGGGGAATGCATGCTGACTTTGGTAGATGAACTCAAAGATGGATCGACACCAGTACTATGTATGGGCTGCAGCATAAATTCGAAATCGGCATAAATAATCCACGGATGAGGGTTACGCCGGTCGTATCGATCACATTTTAAAAGGTTATGCCCATTTGGTAGGAAGGTAAGTGCTTGCGCTCTGTTGAGTCTAATACATTTATTTCTGTATTCAATCATCGAACTCTCCTTACTAGAAAGGCGCGATGAAGTTACGACAATAGAATTTTTTGTAGGTTCTGATACTTCGAAATCGAAGTAACGTATCGATATGACCAATGGCGCAGTAATGAATATTTCCTTCTTCATCAGCAATTAGTAGCAAGTCAATAACTTCTCCTAGCATGTTTTTATTAACTCTCACAGGATGTAATCCTACCAAAGCCTTGAATGAAATTACTTTAATAGACAAATTGTTTGCTTGTTTGAACGAATCGATTTGTTTTAAACTCACTGGGAACTTCAACATGGAATGATCTAAAGTATTAAAAAATAGTTCGCAATGTTTGACCTCAGTTTCTCATAATACATCATTTTTGCGGTAAAACAGAATATAGAAAGCATTTCTCGTCAGAATTTTCCACATTTATGACACCTTCACTCTTTTTGCATAAAGCTCTTGGCAAGGGTATGTACGACGAACAAGGACGTAAAGGTTCGATTTTTGCAACATTTTTAACTATCCATAAACTTTCTAGATGATCCAGCCACTGCCATTTTCCGCAAAAGCTTCGATGGATTCCTAAATTTTTTTGTATGCATTAGACAATACTTCCAAAATGGCAGAGTCATTGTATATGGGAGTAGGGCATCCAATCCCGAGACATATTTGTAATCTCGGGATTTCGGGATTCTTTTCTCCCGGGATTAATCCCGGATTTATTATTATTTTCAGTGGCAAAAAAAAAAACTACATGAAAGGAAAGTTGCGTTCGATAACTTGATTGTTTAAATTACTCACAAGATGAAAACTTAAGTGAGCACAGCTGGTTGGTAACATGTTCTTCGTTTATTTGAAATGATCTGCTATTTTTTCAAAGTTTAAATTAATTGGAGTATTTTTAAGTTGTTATTTTATAATCTAGTTGTGAAGCATTTTGCACTCTGTAGACTGTGCTACAACATTTTGGAAATCGATTCATTGGTTCTATTTCTAGGTGGGCCAAAATTTCTCCAACAAGATAGCAACAACAACAAGAATATTGTAGTCACATTCAAATAACGTTCAGAAGGCCATGGGCCTTATTCATACCTACGTTTTTAGCTATAAAACTTTAAAATTGGTTCATTGGTTTGCTATCTAGGCGAAAGCAAAATTTTCCCGACAGAGATAAGAACATCATGCAACAATAGTGTAGGCACATTAAAATGTAGTCATATTGAAAGAGAGTGTATAAAGGTCCTGG
>JAHWFP010179208.1:8606-39165 GCA_023313725.1 Lithobius niger | reverse complement strand
TTTCTCTCACCACAACCAAAATACCACCAAACCAACCACAAGGTACAAAACAGCCAACATTCAACATTCAAATAATCACGCTAGTAATGTGATGTTGACAATTTTGGAATTTTGTGGTATTTTGTTTATGTAGAGAAGGGCAGCTTGGCTGTTGGGAAGGTGTTTTGTTGGTATTTGTCTTATGGATTCACAGTGAGTTTGCCAAATGAAATAAAGTGTATAAATTAATGTAAATAAATTACAAAACTTGAACTCACGAGACAAATTTCCTCATTACGTCAATGGAGCATGTGGAAAAGGTGTTCAGCCGTCCAACACCCATGAGGTAACCAGCTAGTTCAGGACAAGCTGCTGAAGCGTCATAACCATCGTGAGGTGAATTTAATCTACAAATAAATAACGTAAGAAACGTTAAATATAATCAGATCACATGAATTTGCTGTCATGCAAGAACAAATACCTGAGTCACAATCATTATGCCTATATGACCACTTAAAAGCGCTTGCATTGGATGTGCATTCTGTCCCTGTCACTTCCGTTGGTCTTGTAATTCCCAGTATGTAGCACTTTCTCCGATTTGTCTTAGTGGGATGACTGCGATTTCGTTAGGAGGTTTGACATTTAGATACCAATTAAATACTTGGAAGCACATTAAAGGGCTGTTAAAAAACAAGAAAATTTGCGGACACCTCACTGTTTCTCACAATATTCTTGCTGCCACTCGTATTTTAGGAAAGTAATTCTAAATTTACGGAAAGAAAAGAGACTTGTTTACATTTGGTCGTGGGGCAAGGTGGTGAACATGACTATCTCACGTGCCAGCGGTCCCGGGTTCGAGTCCGACCTCAGCCATTCCTGGCATATTCGGGAAGAGAAGGGTCATGCAATGTATCGTGCTTATGTCAATTGTGGCATGTAAACGAACCTAGGAATTTCCGATGAAATTTACCTAGCAAAATTGTCCCTCTTTCCTTCTGGGTGCCGTGACTACGGCTGGGAGCACGTCAAAAAGCTAAGTTAACGTTTGGTCTCAGAGTTTTAAATGACTCAGTTTATTACTAATCCGGTTTCAAAGCGGTGGTACACATTCTACTAGTACCACAGTGCAGAACAGGAAGAATTGGGTTTTCCAAGAATCATATTCCAAGAATCCTAAAAGAACGGTGAGTTTCCCGCCTTGTAAACACCCACCAGATTTGAGTGTTTTTCAAACTGTATTCCTGAAATTTGCATTCTAGTGGCCATGTAAACGTAGTAAAAGATAGCTAGATTTGATACCAAGTCACACAGAAAGGAGCACTATTTCAGGCCTTTCCTCTGGTCAATCTGCTTTCTACTTGTCACTAAATTAATCAATCTACTGGAATGGGCAAGCTCACATTAACTAACCCACGAAAACACGAGGCCGAAAAATTTGGAGGGATGGGGTTGTGTAGCGTACCCCAACCATCAGCAAAGGTCTTATCTTTGGATAATGGGCATCAATTACATATAATGGGAGGCCAAAGGAAACTAGCTTATACGGGGATAATTACGGGAGAATTGGAAAAAAATCTTAATTATTGTTGGATCAATTCGGAAGTTATGAACTTCACACCTCCTTAGTATTATGTCTTCGATACCACCCTGTCTTCGGTATGACTCCATATTGAAGGATTTTCTTATTAAAAATAAAAAAATCAATATGCACTGGAGCACCATGCATAAAACAGGCAAAAACATTACCTAAAGACAGGCTTTTGATTTCATTCTACGAAGTTTGAAGACATTCAAGGCAGCAGCAAGTTACGGTTGGTTATCACATGGAACGAGCTGATGTTTGCGACCAACAGGAATCAAAGACAAACATCAGCCCATTCTATGTGGTAACCAATCGTAAGTTGCTGATGTCTTTTGTGGTGTTAACTGTCGAAAAATGAAGCCAAAAGCCTAGCTTCGAAATAAAAGGCTGTTTTTTACCCTTGGTAAGTATTGTGCTCCAGGGAGTAAGTTTTTTAACTGAATTTGCGCATTTATCCTAATTTTTCATTAATTTTTACTACATTTCCTGAGTGGTAGAAATGCTCTGGACAGGTCAACTGTAGTCTGATAAAAACCAAGAATAGAATAGAATAGAAGGTGTCGGCCAATAAGCTCAGAGCTTATTGAAGGCCCAAGCAGCAGATGTTAAGTGGAAGCTGCCACCATCAGGACAGTTGTTTTTTGCTGCATGAGGAGGAAACCGGAGTACCCGGAGGAAACCCTCGTGCAACGGGCGGAAAACAACCAGAGAAAAACCCGTACATACACACTTCTTTGCACCATGCTCGAACCCAGTTTTGTAAGAAGCCAGAGATGTGCTGCTGAGACCAAGACGCCTATCGAATCTGACGCCCCAGTGCTCACAGCTACCAAGGAAGACAGTCTCCCAACCTTTCGACAACCATCAATGATTTAGTGCAAAGAAAACACTCAAAAGCTTTAAGACAAGATAAAGATAAAAAAGAAGATGGCATCGAGCAAAGCTCAAAAACACCCCCCACCCCAGTAAAGAACCCAAATGGATTAGCCCCTCCACGCATCAAGGCGCGCCTTAAATCAAGACAGGTTGGTTGCAGAAACAACAGAGACAGGCAGAGAATTCCATGGGTTGACCACCCGCTCACAGAAAAAGCGTTGTCTAATATTGAGCCAGGATAATTTCCCCTAACTTTGAAGTAATGTCCTCGAGTACTGTTAGGTCTAAGAAGAAAAAACTTCCCAACATTGAGAAGACCATGAAGAAGCTGGTAGGTGAGAATAGTGTCTCCCCTATCAAATCTTTCTTGTATAGAAGGCAGATAGAGGGGCTGAAGTCGATTGGAGCAAGTTAGTTTACAAACAGCTGGACACCATTTGGTGAGTCTACGCTGGCACTTTTCAAGTTTGTCGAGGTGAGAGGAATAGCAAGGGCGGCAAAGTAGTCGAGGATAGGGTGTATGAAAGTTTTAAAACGCATTGCAAAAAGGTGGGAATTGAAGTACGAGAATTTTTTAAAGACATAGTGAGCTTTGCGAAAAGCTTTGCGAGTGGCATTATCAATATGTATATCAAATTTAAGTTTATCGTCAACTATAACACCAAGATCTCGGTGATAAGAAACTTGCTCTAGCTGCTAGCCAGAGAAATAATATTTGTTGCGATTGTTGTTATAGCCAAAGTGGAGAACTTTGCACTTCTCCTGGATTCAAAGAAAGTTGGTTAAGTTTAGCCCAGTTATACACAAAGTTGAGACTGAGTTGAAGAAAGTGATCGTCGGTGTTTAGAATCTAGCTGTTATGGTACCTTAGGTTTCTGACCTTCCTCACCACCTTAGCGCCGGTATCCAAAAAGCATCCTGAGTAAGCAACACTTCCAGTTTTCAAATGTTAGAAGAAATGAAAATAAGCGTTCAAAAATTTAGAATTTGGATCTGATTTTGGAACTAGAACAACCCTTCACTTGTGACGTCACTCCAGGATTGCGGCACCCATAGGGTGACTCCTCAAAAAGACCGAGTCCCAAGAATGTTGTCTAAACACTGTGGAAGTGACATCACAGGGGTAATGACGTCACGTCCGGTCCAGTATGTCACTGACGTCATTACCCAAACAAAATGGCTACTGAGGCTACTGTACATACAACTATTATTTGATTGTAATCAAATATTGTGTGGAATAAAAAGTAGTCGGACAAATATTCATCAACACATACCTCAGTTTTATTGATAAGGTATACGAATAAATTTATGTACAATTGGAGTTATTTACAGTATATACAAAAAGAAAACGGAACAATCGAGTTGAACAATGAAAATACGGAAGACTGTGTACATTATCGTCTAATACAAAACTTTTTCCGTCAAAACATGCTAGACCAACTTTATTTTGCATCACCGTAAACAATTCGTGTCTAAAGCTACGAATAGTTACCTAGTTGTAAGAATGAGTCTTATGCTCATTTAAACAAGTGAGGTAATCATTATACGACACTACATTGTTCAATACATCTTTTTTTTATCCCTTTGCAAACCTTCTTAACACTTCCGGCACAGTCAAAGGAGTACATTTTAGATCGTACACCAATAAATTCCTTTACAGGCTTGCCTAAAGTCTCATCTTTAAAGGTACCCAACACCTTTTTGTTGTGTTCGCTATACAAAGGATGGTCGGCAGGGTAGTTACTAGTGTCAAACAAATGTAATGCTGTCTTCATGTCATCATAAATATCGGGAGTTTCTACCTCCATCATAAGTGAATCGGTATCTGTCATTAAGATATTACACCTATCGCCGTACCTGTGTTTCACATAATCATAAAAAATTCATACATTACAAGCTTGGATTGTTCAAAGACACAACACCCAACAGGGACTGGTCGTGAGTTCATTAATTTCAAGGCATTAGCCTCATTAACAGCTAATTTAGTGTTTACCTGCTTACGTACTTTCTCCATTGATTTTTCCAAAAATCGAACTAACTGCCAATTTGTAGAAGTTTCTCTCAAACTCCGTCGTAGCATCCTTCCTTTTGTTTGTGTTAAAATCAACGTATGGTTTAAACCACACCCGTTCCGTAAACTTGATCCCCTTAGAGACCTTCGTTAAGACCATGCCATGCTTTAAATAGTACACCAGGTTTTTATGATAGCATATGTAATCTATACGTGGTCACAAATTAATGAGGTAACTAGTTTACGACACGTTGTGACTGAAGGTGGAGCCAGTTCGACATTAAAAGGTTATAACATTTCCTGTGTTACGTCAATGTTTTCGGCAGCAAAAGGGTAATATGAATGTGAATCGTGCAATGTGTCGGGATAGCTCAAATCCACCTGCAACAGGTAACCCGAAGTGCTGTCTTCGGGTATACTAGTTACATCGAAAGACTCAAGCTCTTCTTCCATCAGCCACCTAAAACCTGAAAACGGTAAACCATACAAATTTGTTGCATCTAAATAAATTATGCAAGTAATCGGTTTGGAGGGATCATAGTCTTCCAAGAGTGGGGTGTTAGCTGTAGCATACCTTTTGGGGATAATTGAAATGACACCTCGTATTCCCTTACTTACAAAATTACACATATCAACACTAGAAAATAGCTCTAATTTTACATTCGTCATGCCTTGGGCGGCATCCCAACTCAGTCCAGGTAAAGTGTAAAAGTGACAGGGGTCCAACTTATAATCTCTCATGGAAATATTCCTAAAATTTGTTGAAGCTGTCAGCTGCTTCTGCTACATCGATTAAAATGTAAAGATCATGATATGAATGGAGTGAAGTGCAACCCGTTGCATCCCAAACTGTATGGGCATACGAATATTCTTTATCTGTAATATGACAATTTGTCAAAGTAGAAAAGAAAGCATCTTTCGGGGGCAGCTACTTTTCGTTAAATTTATCGACTCCCGTACAATATTCATACACGCAGACGCCTTTACATTTCAATAATTGGTGGAAGCCGGGAAATATGGCTTCTAAATAGGAAACGTGGTTCTCGTGTCAACCAAATTACCTAGAGATGACGGGAAAAACAAGAATAAATCCATAAACTTAAAGGCTTCTATTTTAAGAGCCGTGAAACGTTCAATATTCTGAGGTATTACAGAAATATTTGCGTCACTGAAATATTTTAACCCTCTAACCAAAAAATGCTGAACATAGATTTTCAAATTGTGTATTACAATGGGTAACTCGTCTTTAAGCTGATAACTGAGATTGAACTTGCTGTAGGCGGCACCTCTGAAAACGCCACTCGAATGACAATGATCACGCACCTTAGGATCAAAGGGATTGTTTACAAAAGGTTTGTCACGGAAATAACGATGAGTTGCCTCATTTAAGCTTTTGTACTCCTCATCGGTTAAAGACATTGGTACACATTGTGATTTAATGTACTGAATGACCTCATACTCATCTTCAATAGCCCTAAAAAAGGTTTCGACACAATCTTCACTACACCCCTATATACACGTTTCGAAAGAATTTCGCCATTACGCCCAATAATAACGTAGGCAAAACTGCAAGCGACGTGCACTTGCGTGTTAAGAGTGCAGGAGTGCATTGGGTCGGGTCGACAAGTGTCTATGGGAGGTAATATTGCCTCGAAATCGGAATACATAACGGAAGGATGACGCAATTGATGGTCATACCTGGTAAATGACATTTATGGTTTATCAGGCATGACCATGTGTCGAGGTGCAGAAGACTTAAAAATAGTCAGGTGTCCATTTAATCTGCCAACACTACGAAACGATGAAATACAGTGTTGACACACGTATCTACTATTGTCAGAGTAGGTTAAATGGCTAAAGTTCTCGATATAACAGTAGTGCTGCCCCCGAACCAAGAGCAGCTTCACCTCGGGAGAATTCTCCCGTTTTACCGAGATGTATGGGAAAAATGTTCTTGTCTTCGTAACCGTACAGGTAGAAGGCAACGTTGTTTTGAGCTTCGAACCTTGGCATTTCATGCACGGGTGTAGGGAAACTAATTCCAGTTAAATTCAAGGTACTTTTGTACCTGGTATAATGTTCGACCCACGGCAATGTCGAAACGTATTATTTTAAACACCATCCCACCCGACCCGTACCAATAAAACATGTCTGATGGTGTATTATTCTAGAAATAGATACATCAATTTGACTCTGAACGTCCTCGTGCTTTAGAACGATCAAATCTGTGCTGCAGGACATATTTATCACCTCTTTTTTGAGTCCTGGTTTCTCCAGTATTAAAGTCAAACACAGTAGAAATTTAAACTGCTTGAGACGACTCTGTAATATGGCGAACAATTGTTCTAGGTAAAAACGGAAGGACTGGAAATAATAATCGACATTGATGGATGAGGTGGGCTGATCATAAGCGTAACGCTGAAAGTAGTTCCTGAAGGCAGACGATTGCACTCCTAGAGGACCTACAGATTCTTAAGAAACAGAAGAATGATTAACGGCATTGTGCAGCACAAAGTGATGAGGTGACGAAGAGGTGATGAGGTGATGAGGTGACGTCGTTTGTGTTTGCGTAGGGCAATTCCGGTTGTGAACGAATCACCGCAGGTATCGCAAACAAAGCCCCTAGACATATGCACCCTCGCACGATGATTAGCCAAACCACGTGCCGTAGCGTACATATTTTTGCACTCTTGACAGCAATGAGCCTTTTATTTATAAGAAAAGAAGAAAATGAATAACTACTGAGCTTATATAGCACACAAAACAAAGGCAAATAAATAAACAAGAACCCTACTTTTTGCGTAGAGAACTAAAAATAAAAAAAGAAACGGCATGCTGACATTTATCACAATTTTATTGTCATTACCAATTCAGTTACAGATCTTTCACAAAGATCTATACATATTGATCGGGACTTTTAACGGCTTTAAGAGCCTTGACAATAGCAATAGGTGAATGTCCGCTTCATCTCATCAATATATAGTAAATACAGCAATGTCCACATACGCTAGTGTTGTATTCTTGAAACTGAATTACATTACGCCACCATTTAGTAGAATAGTTTGTATTTAAATAAGTAATGATGGAATATGACAAGGGTGGCAAGCCATATGGGTCAAAATATTCGCAAGGACCCAGGGTGCAGGTATCCAGGTTGACAAAACACCATCCTCGTAGAGAGGGCACATGATTTGAAAGAAACATTCCTAGAAACGTAGTGCACCTGGGTCGTAAAGTGGCATTGATTTCTGAGGTGTTCATTCCGTTGACAGCACGTTTCTTCTGTCGTCAATTTCGAGAAGAGCTTCGTGTTCTCCCAGAGTTAGCACGGTAACGTTTTGGGGTAAAATAACAGAAAATGCCAGTTCTATTCTCACTATACCATTCTTCACTAAAGACACGTGAGAAGGATCATTGGCGTTTCTGTTGTCTGTTAGGTCGAAGCAGAAGAAACAATGTCCGCTCTTGTAATCAGAGTACGATATGCCATTTTCCTAATTGTCAAAGGATATACTTAGGCCTTGAAAGATCGACATGTAGGCATTCACGTAACAATCGTTATCAAAGTTCATTGTTAGCGGCTTGCCGTTATAAATCTCTCCATAGACGGAAAGGGTTATCGAACTACTGAGGTCAAAGTTTTCAAAATAAAAGGGACCATTCACGTAAATGCCATTGTAGGAGGTGTGACGTGTCATGTAAACAATAACTCTAGAAGGAATGTTTCCATTAAAGGGATTATCTATTTGCCCGCCCTTGACTCACTGTATCAACATGTGGGTTTGAAGCTCGGTCTTCCTGTAAGGATACTTGGCTGGTCCAGAACTCAAAACCTTGGCACGAGCAGTTAAAATGTTTGGAGACGGGGTCACCTTTCGTACGGATACGGATGCGTCTTCGAAGGTAATGAAGGGGTTTGATGTTCGCTGCAGCACCAGCGGCAGTCAGAATCATATAAAAATTGTGTTTGTGGGGAATGAAGCTAAACTTGATTTCTGTATTGTTCAAAATCAACCTCGGCTGCATACAAATGTCGTTGTTTATTTGTCCCAGTACCTCTACACTGGCGTTCTCAGCTATACCCGTTCTACTCTCGCTGAAGGTTCCCCATCCCGAGACGCGCAGTTCCATTTTTTTTTTACCTCCGGAGAGTAACTGAGATGAGTCTGGATGTAAGCTTTGAATCCGTGTTTATCGTTGGTGCTACCAGCCAACTACCCGTTCAAAAACATGTCTACCTGCGTAATCAAAGCTTGGTGTACCAAGTTCGTACAACCTATATTGTCAGTTTGAGCGGCCGTCAGGTTTTCACCATCACCTTGAAGCACTTTCACCTTGATGTTTATTAAAGTTTGTAAGAGGTCCACGTACGAGTCACTTCCTGCAATAGTAAAATCCATCACCTGGTTGGCCGACACAGGTGCCGGTGGGCGGTCTCTTCATATTTAGTTTTCTGTATACTGAGTTGAGTAGGCTGCACAGAAAAAATGTCTAATGGGCTAAGAAAACATTCGCAGGAAAAAGGACTTAGGATACTCATGGCTGCGGGTGTGAATGACGACCGACCGAAAGAAAATCAAGTTTATATAGAGGCCTCTAATCTAAAACGGTCTTGATCTTTCTCTTCTTGTTATTTTTTGTTAGTTTTTTGGACTTCGTATTGTGAAACGTTTACGTTTAATCCCAGAGCCACATTGCGCTCCGCAGCATCCCCCCCTCCCACCCTGCAATTTTTGTCCAAGATCAGACATCATACCACAAGCAGTTTCTTTTAGCCTTTGTTTACCGGAGTCCTTGAGGTTCATGCCACCTAGTATGTCGCCAGTAGGGGCAACATGCGATATGGCGCGGACAGACCCACACCCCCAACCGGAAGTGACGTCATAGGTCACGTGACCGGAAGTGACGTCATCCAAGATCATGTCCATGTCCATGGGAACCAGAAGTCCTTTTCGTTAATCTGGAGGAGGGGGGAAAAGTGCTTTTTTTATGCCTTTTCAGTCCTTTTGGTACCGGAAATGCAACTATTTTCCAAGATGGCGGCTCTCAAGCAAAGCGGAAGTTTCCAAGATGGTGGCACCCCCATACCGGAAGTAACGTTACAGCCAAGATGGCGGCCCCCATGCAAAGCGGAAGTGCCACTATTTTCCAAGATGGCGGTGCCCTCCCATACCGGATGTCATACCGGTATACTATTTAGCATCCTCTGGGACAGGTACACTATTTAGCACCCCTAGGGCCGGGTATACTATTTAGCACCCCCTAGAGCCGGGTATACTATTTAGCACCCCCCTAGGACCGGGTATACTAAGTTGGTGCATAAAATGACCTTGATTAAAATTTACGTGATCGCGGTGAGTGGAGGGAGGGGGGGGGGGTGCGAGTGCTTCGCGAGCATTCGAATTGTAAGAACTCTGAAAAGTTTTCAAAGCAAAAAACATCACGAATTTGTAGCACTTTGGGGGTTCTCAAAATGTAGGGGGTGGACTTAAAATTGGGTGTACTCAAAAAGCATTCACATTGTGAGAATGAATTGTTAACTGCATTCATGAGAATGACAAATTAACCTCATTCGAGGGTCTCGGGTGTCGTAAATGCAATATGAGCTTTCATATTGTGTAAGTGCTTTACAGTGCGTGACGAATTAGTATCATTAGAAGGTCCTCAAATCGGTTACCCTAAAAGTTGCTTTTATGAACTTTCACGTATTGAGCTTGACATAAGTACCAGTTTTCAGACCACTATGGAGGTAGGTACACGGCTCGTTTTTGGATTTTACATGCGGTTTCCCAGTAAAGCTCTACTAGGCCTATATCCACACGGGCGGTTTTTTTTTTATTTACATGTGGTTTCCCTTCTTGAGAAGACCTAGTTCCACATGGTGTTCAAGCTCATTAAATTCCGCTCCACGCTCGTCTTTTCGCCAATCTTTCTTTCTTTTTGTCCTCCGTCTCGGTTTGTAGACGTTTCCTTTTAGATGCAGCTTTTTTTGCTAGTCTCTCTTTTCGCTGCGCCTTGGTTTCTTGAGCTCGAGCTTTGCTCATAGAAGCAGCTTTTTTCTTCAATCTCTCTTCTCTCTGACCTTCGGTTTCTCCTGCTCGTGTTTTGCTCTTACTAGCTGAATCTGTCTTCAACCTCTCTTCTCTCTGAGCTTCAGTTTCTCCGGCTCGAGCTTCGCTCTTATGAGCGGCATCTTTCTCCAAGTTCTCTTTCTTCAGCTCCGGGCATAACGAATCCCGTCTTTTCCGTTCCAACTCTCTCTTTTCCATTTTGCGCTTCTCCTCCCACCCGGAAGGATCCTCCTGTCTCCTTCGCCAGTTCTCTAGTAAAGAGAGTCTCCGAACCGCTTTCTCTTTCTCTTCCAACTTTTTCTCCTCATTCACGTTTTCCTCTTCCTGCGTTTTGAGCGCCAAACTCTCCTTTCCTCTCCCTCCTCGTCGCTCATCACATCGACGTCCGAGTCGAAGTCATCATCATACTATTTCCACGCACCCGAGTCGTAGTGGCCGATAGCTAGAGTGTCTTCGCCATTTTCCAAGAGAACCTCTTGTCGTCGTACGGGGAGAGGAGGGATTTCAAAACTCGCACCGTACTCAACTCGTGTTTGACGCTGGACATTTTCGCCCAAGTACCTTTTTGCGCCGGTGCCGTCAATTTTAAGGCAGAGGCATATTTGTAATCGTCGAAGGACAAGTGCTTCTTGACGAACGTTCTCTGGATTAGTTTGGCCTTTTTTAACGGTTTCTTTTCTCCAGGTTTTGGTCGCGTAATCTTCGTTCGCAGTCCGACGTACTCTTGGATGGACGCCGCCCATCTCGTCTTTCATCTTTCCCAGAACCTGCTTGTTCGACTCTGAGAAAAGGAGGTGCTCTGGGTGGTAGTTACTCGTATCGAAATGATCTCGGTTCTGGAGTTTAAATACGGTAGCAAAGGCTGTCGTCGGTGAAGAGGAGCTTACCTCGGTCTCTGTACTTTGGCCAAATAAAATCGTAATGGAACTCGTACATCGCGAGTTTTGACAGTTCCAAAATAGAGAATCCCTAGTAAGTGAGGAGATCGCACCACACGCTTCAAATGCGCCGGTTGATCTGTACTAGGTTTTCATTCAAGATCTTGAAGGAGTCGGCGTAGGGTCGCGACATGTATTTCAGCGCCCGCTTAGATTGGGTGCCTAGCTTGACGTCGCGCCGATTTTGTGTTTTCCAAGGTCTTGCCGAAAACCAAGTTATTCAAGAGTTTAAAATATTCCTTCTCGAACGGAGCGGTTGACGCTTGCCTTTTCTCGGTGTTGAAGTCGATGTACTCCCTCATCCATGGTTTCAGGTTTGAAGGCGAGGATTCTTCGGATGCCGCGGAGAACTAACCCTTGCCAGCGGTAGAATTTCAGGTTGCAGAAGTGGACGACGTACTTCTTCTTGTGCAGAAGATTCGGAACGAGCTTGGTGTTGCCCAAAGATTTAATGGCGTGCTTCAAGTCTTTAGCCAAATCTCTCGAATTAGGGGACAAGAAATCCTCCCTAATATTGATCTTCTACGAGTGAGGGGGTTATCGTTGTGCTCGTCGTGAAGTTCTCTGGGATATTCGAGATCTACTTCCAGGATGTATCCGACATCCATGTCGTCCGGCACGTTATCTACGTCGAAGGTCCTGATTTCCTCCCTCGTCAGGTAACGGAAGCCGTCGTAAGGTAGATGGGAGCACATAACGAAGTCGTAAAGGTTGTTCATGTTCAAGTCTACTATGTAGGTGGAGGGTTCGCGTGGGTCGAAGTTGGGTAGGTACTTGTTGTTGGCTCTCGCGAACCTCTTTCCCACAAAGGGAACGCCGCCTCAAATGCCGGAAGTTATCAGGTTATGCTTCCCGATGTGTGTGAAGAGTTCCAACTTCGATTTCACCATTTTCAGCAGAGCCGCCCAGCTAAATCCCGGAGTGGAGACGTAGTAGGAAGGATCCAACTTGTTGTTTTCCAGGCAAAGTTTTTTAAAATCTTCGAATATGTCCACGAGCAGGAAAACGTCTGTCATTTGGTAGATCTTGTGGTACGCACCAAATTTTTTCGTTTTCGTCTTAAGCCAGAGGTTGAGCGCTCAAACGTACTCGTCACCCACTAACTGATCGTCTTTCAGCTGGGAGAAGAACGACATTCTCGATGGTACTTCTTCCTTTTCGAAAATGGACATGTCTCGCACGTGCTCGTAAGGATAGACAACCTTTCGCGTCAGGAGATTCAAAACATCCTCTCGAGTGGTAGCATCCTGAAACCAAGCAGATTTTAAGCCGGAATCCAAGGCCACTTCGAGGATGGGAAAGCCGACGTTGCTTTTCCTGTGGTTCTCCACCAGAGTGTCCAACGAAGCTTGCAAGAAACTTAGACTGTCCATGAATCGAAGATTTACGCCCTTCTTTTTAATAGTTCGGCTAGTGACTTCCACTTGTCCCTTGAACTTGTGCACAGCGGATACCAGGAGATGCATGTCGTAGCCTTCTAGGTTGCGGAAAACAACGGGTATGGTTCTCCGTTCTCGAGTGCCCAAGTTGCATTTCGAATGAGTGGCTCCCCTGTACTTCCCACTGACGTGACAATGGTCCCTCATCTTTTGCTCGCTTACATTCTTAGGGTTTTTGCAGTCGAAGGGCTTTTCACAGTAATGGCAAACTTTGGTGTAAGTGTAGCTGTGTTCTTCGGCTCGGGTGAGTTTGAGCGGTGTCACGTCTTTCAACAGCATAAGGTAATCTTGGCCGTCTTCCTGCATGCGTTCGTAAAACACGTCGACGGCATCTTCACCCAAATAATAGTGTTGATTAACATTCTCCCCGTTCTGTCCCACAACGACGTAACCGACGCTGCAAGGAGCGTGCTGATGGATTTTTGTCGTCGAACTCGTGGAAGGTTCGGGTTGAGCGGTCTGCACGGGGCGAAGGATACACTCGAAATCGCCGTAGACAATGCGTGGGAAGGGGTTCTTACGATTGAAATGCGGAAAGTTTTCTCTGTGTGACTTGAGTTTAAGCGCTTGCGCGGGGTTGATTTTCACGCAATCTTTTAGGTGAGGGGAGAGCATCCATTCCATTCCGAACCTGGTGAAACAGTTCCGGCAATAGAACTTACTGTGACTGCCCGTGCCTCGGAAGCGTAAAAATCCTGCAATGTTTCTAATGGCGCAGCAATGGGTGTTCACCGTTCCAGAGTCTTCGTCGTATTTGCCGCCCAACAGGAGCAGATCGATGGGTTACCGTCTAAATTTTTAGAGACACGAAGCGGGTACAATCCTTCCACGTCATGAAAACCTATAACGTTGAAGGAGACATCGTTCGTCTTTTCGAATTTCCCAATTTCACCGAGCGTCATCGGGTAAGAAATCATGCTGGTGTCGAGCATCTCTTCGAACTCGAGATAATCGTCCGGGTCTTCGCTGGTCAGTTGTACACCCGCGGCAAGTACAGAGTACAAAAAGCATTTCTGGTCCTTCAAGTTTTTGACGTTAACCACGGAGTACGATTTGCGGCGAGAGCCTTAGGGAGCGGAATGCAGGACGTTGCCTGCAGCGGTTTGTACTTTGCCACCCTGATGATGAGGTTGTTCAGTGGGGAAATAACACAACCACTACCACGCTCAGCGAAAGCGTCGATAGAACTTTGAATCTTATTGAAGGCTTCGTCCAAGAGAGCGGGAATATTGATCGGGTTGTAGATTTCCGTGTATCGGCACCAGAATCCCTGCCTTTACTCTTCTCACTGACGAGTTAGCTTCCACCATTTCTAGTAAGGAAAAAATACATTGTACATAGATAAGGCTGACGGGAATTTCTATGCGAGGAAGAAGCAAATTAAGGACATAGCTTTCCCCGGCACGCTGCTGACGTGGTATCAAAAGTGTACATTGATATGAATTGTTTATTACAAGATGACCAAAAAGTATACTTCAACGCAACGCTCAAGCCGATTAGAAATTTAAACGAACCTATTTTACCGAACGATGCATTTACTAAGTTATTTATCGACAGCAATTGCTTGTTAGAAGATGAGCAGAAAGAATAGTTTAATGCCACGAATAAACCGATTAGAAATCTAAGCGAACCTAATTTACCGAGTGACGCGGCTACGAAGAAATTTGTGGATGAAAACAGTTTCACGCTGATCAGTTTCAGCATGAAAAGCCCTTTAGAAAAAGCAAGCAATTGGTTCGTGTGTACATGTACAGGTTTAATTCATAAAGCAATTTTCTACTGCAGCGACCCGAGTGTTGCACTAGTTACTAAATGTAAAATAGGTACGAGAGCCCTTTACATTCCTAAATTAAAGGACGAATATTTGATAGTTACTGTTTTCGAAAATCCTTACGTAATAGAAAAAAATTTGTCCATCGCAATAGAGGCATTCGAAGAGTTTCACCCAGAAGACGTTTATTTCCAGTTAGATTTGCACGTAACTTTTTATTAGATGTAATTCGTAATTACGTGCCTTAGAAAATGTGCTTAAAAATATAAGCAAAAGTGACCGCACCATATTTGGTCAAAGTTTTGTACACGTTCGTAATTGTATTTTATTCCTGGTCCCAAGTAGTTTGCCAAAGACCGGGGAGGACCCATGTTGCCAAAACTATCAAAATAACAAGGTTCTCCCGAAACGGTGGAATAAGCTACCCAAATGATTTCCTTCTCCATCGTGGAAATCTTCCTAGTATACTATTCAGTTTTCACCAGTAGGCCAAAGTTTTAAGGGAAGCGTGTCTTTACTAAAAGTGCCTCTGTGTTTTGGAATTTTCGTTACTCTAGCCAACCCATTTAAATCAAAGTTTGTTAAAGGTTTACTAAAGTCGATTAAACCTTGGGTGGTCTTAAGTAAAGACCTCTGCCACGGGGCAATTTTTTTTGCTTCTTTTTTGCTTAATATTTTTTCCTTCGAGCCAGAACCTTCCATTTGCTTGTGATGCCTAACTTGTTCAGCCATAATTTTTGCATTGTTTTGTGCTTTTATTACGGCAGATACCACCCCCACTGTCCCTGCCGCCAAACCTCCAATTCCGGCTCGAATCGGTCCTAGCAAAGCCAATGGCAAAAAGCCGCCTTTCTTTTTTCGAGATTTTGTTTTGATCGCCATATCTTTTTTATTATTATTATTATTTACTAAACAACTTCGACTTTGCCTCTATCCAACTTTAAATTCATTTTCCTGTCCCCTATGAGCAGAACGTGACAGGTGGTATTAGGCGGCACGGCTGCTCTAAACTTCAGTTTGACTTGTACGTCCAAGATCCCCGATTGAAGCTTCGCGGAATGTTTGGAGCTTTCTTGAACTGAAGCAAGTCAAAACTCAAATCGTTGGTATCGTAGCAAAGCTGCCTAAATTGCTCCGCCATTCTGTACAGACCACCGTACTCTCTAGTGGCAAAATTAGTATTTAAATCGAGAAATGGATATCTTTCAGAATTTAGAATCACGTGAGCATCTTGCAGACTGCAGTGGTCAAACACACCAGGGGTTTTGACTAAGGAGTCCTCCTGCGTGTTAGTTTGAAAAGCTAAAACTATCCACCTTGGTTTTTCGACCACGGAAATAGTCAGCACACGCCAATTGAAGCTGGTATTTTGAGGGAGCACACAGCTATCGTAACGCCAGTGCCTAAATCCTAAATCCACTGTCGCTCCGTGGTCGATGAGATTGTAGCGTTTAAATTTCTGCTCGTCCGAGGCCGTGATGCCAGCTGATGCTATTTAGAACGACTTTGCCAATGGCCGCTGCTGCAGCTTTGAACATGGCGTTCGTATCGCTCGCTCGCATAAGTGTGAGCACATGTTTTGTTCCGTAGATTAGCTTATCGTAATTTTCGAAAAATCCCATGACGTGTTTCAACGGTATGGTGAATGTAAAACTTCCCTTGCGAGTCGTTTCAATGATGATGGACGCATGCTGCTGTTTGAATCCCAGCTGTTTGAGTCGTTGGTTAGTTCGGTGGGCAGTCCCTTCATCAGAGTACCGAACCCCGGATAATTTAACTCGTCGACTTGTTTATCACCGAGATGGTATTTGATATTAGAAAACAGTAACTTGGGAGCATTATCAATCAACGCGGCTACATCCACATCTGCATAAGCCGAGTCATCATCCTTCAGCAACCTCCCTTTAATCAGGAGGTAACTGTTGGCAACGTGCAGAAATAAATCTTGGTTTTCTACGTGTATGCGGATTTCCGAATTTACGTTGTTGAGATTGGTGCCAACAATAGGATTGTATTCGTGGTATCTGTAAGACTCGACCGATGAATCGTACACCAAAGGTTCGTTGATTTTTTAAGTAATGTTCTTTTCACTTATTTTCTGGGAGTTGTTATAAATTTGATGAAAGTTTTATTTCTTGGCTTCAAACCGTTTGTTTTTTTAATATTAGAGTTAAAATTATGAAAGAGTCCTTTTCCTTTTTTCCAAACACTAGCATGTTACCCGTTTTTATTCTCGTTGGTTTACGAAGTGAGCCAAACTTTTATATTTCTGATTAATTTTGTAGTCACGGGAGCTAAATCAAATTATGAGGGGACTCTATGATTTTGAAAACGGGTGTGGAATTGGGATAAAAGGAGTATAAAGTGGGCTGACTCAGCTCGTGAAAATGATAATGTAACTTTTTTATTGATTGTGATAGACATATTTACGAAAGAGTTGTTTGTTTTGCCACTGAAAAATAAAGATGCAGGTCCCGTCAGTAGAGCTGAAAATGGAATCCCATTTTCATATTGGTTTATTAGTTTGGCAGAGTCGTTAATGGTGAATACATAGCTGTTGTAAGTAACGTTAAAATTGTTTGGAATGGTCATATGACTCAAGGCAACTTCGTACTGACCATCCAGGTGAATAGGTTCGGCACTTGAACGTTATACTTTTGAACAGTATTATTAGGATATAAACTCAGAGACGCGTTCGAAGGCAGGCACAGATAGAATCCGGCATCAGACATTTTTAAATGTGTACTATCGCTAGTCCAAGAATTAAAATTGTTCGAATAACCTAACCATTTAACGTAGTATTCTGTGTGACCACTTTGTTTCCTAGTTCTAAGCACGCGTTTGACCTTATATACCTCAGGCTCTCTCACCGATTGAAGCTCTTTTTTGTATCAGGTGCCTAAAATAGGGTTATTGTTGTAATCCCTAACGACGTAGGTATGAATCTCACCTTTACGGTTTTTACGTTTAAGGTAAACAATTTCCTAGGTCCAATTCGGAGTGTATCCCTTATCAAACACCCTACTAGCAACACCATCTTAATGGGATATTCCACCCTGAAGTCACCACGACCATGCCGTACAAATTAACAAAGACTTCACCTTTATTGCTATCATTAACTTCTATAGGCGCCACCTTTATGTCGCCGATTATAAGCCTGCATTATGTCTTGCAAAGTGTCCAGGTAACGATTAGTGTTGCTTACATGCAGAAAACGACTTATCCATCCCCTTGGCGTTCGACTTACCCTTTCAGCCACTGAACATTTTAGGTCGTTGTTTTTAGTGACATTATGATACACGTTGTACCTTTTAAATACGTCACTTACACGTTTACCCAAAAATTTGCCTCCTTTATCGCTCTAGGCGGCCGAGGGTACACGCCCCCTGTTAAATAATTCGGTTAAAGCTCTACTGACGGAACCTGCATCTTTATTTTTCAGTGGCAAAACAAACAACTCTTTCGTACAAATGTCTATCACAATCAATAAAAAAGTTACATTATCATTTTCACAAGCTGAGCAGTGACGTCAGCGAGATCCATACCCACATATTTTATCTGGACCGCCCACTCTGACCCCCTGTTACGTTCGAACTTACGTCTAATAGGCCTGAATAAAGTGTAACTCGATTCTCCTTTCAGCTAATTGTTGATAGCCCGCAACGTGATCCCGTGCCCTTAGCCCTGCCGATCTGTACAACCGTCTAGCTCCGCCCATACTCCCTTTGTCGCTCGGATTGTAGTAAACGGATCTTAACATGTTATTAGTGGTAGTCATTGCTCCAATCTAAAGTTTTGTCTTCTTTTTTACTTTTATCTGTGGAAGGAAGATCTTCATCAAAGTCGATTAAAGGTAGATCGTCATCCGCTGCCGTCGTTCCCGACGCTCGCCTGATATCCCACACACCCAAAGTAGTAGATCTAGGGGAGGGTTTATATACGTTGGAATGACGCAAAAGATTTTGTGAGGAATGTATTCTATAATAAAATGCCAACCCGAAATAGAGTGAGACTTTTTTTCTAACAGACTTGTTATTGGTGATTGCGCCAAGAATCAAATCCATGACATTCGATCCCTTTTTCATTTGTCTGAATGCATCGTAGTCTATGTTACTGCTGTTCAACATGCATTCGACTCTTCCCCAGTATAATTTAGGTACTGTTTTTAATTACGACCTCAATCCGACAGACGACCCAGGGCTGTGCGAGCCAGTGATGCAACTAGCCCGCGACCACTCCCGGCGCTATAGCTGCCGCTGCCTGGGGCACCATGTTAGCGGTGGCGGCAAATGTTACTATCACAGCATTATCTTCGTACTTCTTGTCAACGTCCAAATAGTGTTGAAGGGCTTGCATGTAGAGCTTGGACTTGTCGAATTCGGAGATGGACTGGTCCTCTAGGATGCTCCTCATGGAATAATCGGGTTTATTTAGCAGTTGGGTAAACGCGGATCTGGGGTGTGGGATGGTCTGTCGTCCCTACTTGGCAGCGCTACGTCTACAGGCACTAATTGCATTCGTTTGTACACAGTTGTCTCTATTTAGCTATTAAAGCGCCCAATTGGCCTAAAACGGGACCCAAAAGCGCACCTATAAAACCACCGGTCTGGTTCTTGGACAGGTGTTTATGTTTGTCTCTGTTCGAACAGCTTTTTGATACTAGTTTCAAAAGCACTTACCTTTTATTTCTTTAGAATGGGCGTTAAAAGGTACACGGCCGTCCAGTAAATTTAATGACGCTAAGCACAGCACTTCCCTTATTTCGGGACAGTGTAGCAAAATAGTCTTCACTCGTTTGGAAGTCTTTTTAGATTTTAAAATTTCTAGCTAAGGGACAAAATCTAAAATTTTACTAGCCTTTATTTCGGTAGTACACCATTACAGGCGATGTAAAGATGGTTGAACGAAACCTTATAGCCTCGGAACTGAGAGGGTGTAGGTCGATTAACATATATCTCCGAGCTCTTTAGTAGGTTCTTTATAAACTGTTAGTAAAAACTCTTTCTTAACTCCTAACTGGCCGTCCAGAACCTTGATTTGCCCTGTATCTCGGCTGGACTTGAATAACCAGAAAAAATGTGTGTTGAGAGAAATAATATTGTTCATAGTTGTTTTGAAAACAGATTGTGCACTACATTAACTATGGTTATTTGTCTGTGGTGACTCCCTCCTAATATTAAATCACTCAACAAATCAGACTGTAATGTATGTAAGAGGTCGTGGAAAATCAAAATGGCGTCGCGTGGCACACTATCGTAAACCTCCCTGCTGAATGTAGAATAAAATTGAACAGGAATCGGACTCACTTCTTTTAAAGTTTCGAAAAGTGGTTGGTCCTCTCCATGACAATAGCAGACGGACTTGGGTGGTGGAGAAAGGAGTTATTGCGAGTTTAAAATTAGTTTAACAATGGTCGAACTCTTCCCGCTATAGGAAGGACCAACGAAAAAATGGTTTGCCGGATGGCATTACCTGGCATCCAAGAATGAATGTCCACTCCACCCCCCCCCCTTTATACTCTTCCCGTCGAAGAACCCTTTATATGGCTCCTGACAGATATTTATTTTTCGTTCAGGAGTGGCATAAAGGGTTCTTTGACCGGAGTAACCTTTTCTGTATAAGACCAATAATATTCAGTATACCTACTAAAGAAACTAACCTAATAATAACAAACACGCACAAACATGTACACCTTTGTTTTTTTTTTACAATCCAGCTGTGTTTTTTTTTTTACACGTACTCTTTACATGTGTCTTAATCATGGTTATCGCAAAACGATGGAGTTATAACATACAGATATGTAAGAATAGTGTTGGGAAAATTTCATTAAAAAAGGATCTCTGATGTCGTATTCTCCATTTTGATGTTTCGACAACCAACGGGGAAAGAGGAGGTCAAAAGGCAGTGTGTACTTGTCCTCATCTGTGAGGTTTTCGGACGGGTCGTTGTCGGTTTTGTAGAGGTCAAGTAGACAGTTCTTTCATGTCGTTTTGGTCTTAAAGGTGTGATACCAAACATTCCACTGTCCGAAATCGATTCGATTATGCTCAACACAACATCTTGATTTCCTGGGGATCGGAATCTCAAGTATAGGTTGAGTATTGCATGTTGAAGCTGTCTTATGCAGTAGAATTGTAGCTGGAATTCTCTGGTTATTAATTCCAAAAAACGACAGTCCTTTTTGTTAATAGGTGTTAGGCATATCTGCGCACTGTAGGTTATACAAGTCCCGATGGCTGTGACCCTTCGGCGTTTTACCGTCGTCGTTGGGATTGGAGCATTAGATGGGACATCAGTCATCGTCAACGTCTGTGAAGCAGAATGGTCAGTTGTTATTATTATTATACATATGAATATGAAGATATTTACTAGTATTATTATTATTATTATTATTGTTGTTACTATAATTATTACTGCCAATGCGTCAGCTCAAGTCACGTGACCATCGTTATAGTAGCAATATATTTATATATAAACATAAATGCTATTCAATGGTTAGATCGGTCAGGTGATCTGTTTAACATAATCAAAGATTATTTTGAATTGACCAACCGACAGTTCCATATTCTCTTTGCTGAGCAGAACAATACTGAGGACTCTTTCATTGTTTACAGTGAAATAGGAAACTACGAACCTTGGGGTAGTGTACAGAATTTGAGCAGGGCGAGACCAGACAGCACCTCCATCCATCTATTAAACGTGGGCTCCATCAGGTACCATTCTTCCATCGTAAAACAGACACCGTTTGCTGTCGGCCCAAAGGCAGCTAGAATTTCCTCGTATTTTCTTATGTGAACTCTAGTTAGCCCTTTGAACTTACTGCAGATAAGAAATAACACATTTCCCAATACAACCGACATTTCAGGTATGATTGGGTATTTTGTCTGTTCGAGCATTATTCCAGCCATTGTTGCGATATAACAATAAGAATAGTATTATATATACATATATATATTTATTTATAATGCTAATAATAATGAAACTTGTGCGAAACAAAAACTACAAATAGAGGTCATAATTTTGAGAGAGATTGTAATCCTGAGCACCGTGCATAAATTCCAGGCGACATTCTTCTACAAATTCACGTGCATAAACGAAAGCGCATTTGCTGACTTGTGTAATTTAATACATTCTAACGCTTGAGTGGACAATGCTACGTATTTGTGACCATGATTGTTGAAGTACGAAGCGAGCAAAGTAGGAGCTACGTACAATTAATGCTGCTTTTCAGACTCAGAGCGAGCTAACTATTGTGGGATTAAATCTCTAATGCTACACCAGTCTTGGTCAAATATGCAGACTCCGTTAAAAGTTGAAATACCTTTATGATCATATTTTTGAATGCTAATCCTGATGAAATTGTTCATTCTGTACACCCTAATTTTTACGTTATGTCTTAATTCCATAGTCATGTCAAAACAATGATGGTAGTATTACTTCTAATAATACCAATAACAATAAGAATTTTAATAGTGAATTATAATATTTATACCTATAAAGACAAGAAATAAACGTACTTTACCAACATTATTAAAATTTAACTTTTGGACTTTTCTTTAAAACCTTTCACCTAATTGCGAGCAATATAGGAAAGAAAATGATTAGCAACTTACCAAAAGCTGGATCGTACGGAGCTTGTAGGTGGTCGAGTACAGCTTTCTGCTTGGAATAACGCAGCTTTTATACCCAGAATTTTGGCAGCCCGTGTTTTCGTCGTTCCTAGTTTCCTTTCATTTACGATACGATCGAGATTGATGACATATTAACCGATTAATGACGGTGTTTGACCCTTACTAGCTGCGATTACGTTTAGTTTTAATGAATAACGTATCGGTTATAGCTCCTAATGTGCGTCTTACATTACGTTCCTTTAATTGGTTGTTTTAGTTTATTTGAACGAAAAATGGATGGTTGCCCCTCTTAGCGACAGAAGGCTCGGTAGCAAGACTTACATTTTATTTAGTACAGTTTCACACACTGCTGTTGTGTAATCGTTCAGTGACCACCGAGCTGTACCCTTGACCGACTCAAGTTGGTTACGTAAGTCAGGAATATATATAACGTATCTCCGTCCGACCTTCATGCTGCAAAGATGACTTGTCGCATCTGCGTTCACGGTGCGGTGGAGAGACTGCTTGTACGTATTTCTACAGTTGCTATTAGGCACGTGTTAACGAATGATTTACAAATAATTTTTTTAATATAGGCCGATGATCCTACCATCATAAGCACAGTGCCATTTAACCTCACGGAAGTGGTCAAAGTAATACTTTACTAGATATTACTTTCGTTTTAAATTGGATTCTTTAAATTGTTTGACGACTTTTATCTGTTCTTTATTAGGCGGCACCGCTACCAGGCAGCATTCATGTCAATGATAAAATTCATTTGTACCGATGTACAAATATTAGGAATATTGTCAAACGTTAAATAACTAGAATGAAAAACTATTAAAATAGGATTGTTTGGGTTTACTTTTAGTGCAACAAGCCATTGATAACTATAGTCTATATGGGGGTAGAGTGTGTGTAGTCGTCACTTGTGTGCAATTTCCCGTCATTATGTTAACCCAACCCAGATTACCCTTTAACTATCTAATAGGCTATTCCATTAAATGTATATAGTTTTATTATCAATCAAATGACTTCCTGTTACACATGTATATGTACTACCCCTTACAGGAAGTAAAGCACCTTTTTCAGCTGTAGCCTACACATTGGTCAGTCCGAGTTCTTTTTTTTATATTGGTGCCCACGCCGGGGTTAGGTGTGTCCCTGCCAAGGACATCACAGTTGGTGACGAGGCCGGTACCATTGGTAAACTTTAAATGTTAAGCTTAAATTGATAGGTCGTCAACCACATCTTTGCTCCATATTTGTGGTAAGTTGCAAATATTTTTCATTTAGCAATGAAAATTAGTGCTTTGAATTCCTATCAGAGTTTAAACTTTTTGAAAAAGTGTTATTTTCTCGTGGTAGTGCTGTGTGGTACAAAATGATAATAGTTAAATTTAGTACCTTAATAACTAGAACCGAAGTGGGTAATTGGATTTATTATGGTTAATTTTACCTTGGTAGTGTTCTAGAGCGACGCACTGGCGTGTCCGCACAGGCAGTACTATAAACCTGAACGCCCGAAAAATGCGCTGCTAAATTAACCCTATTAAATTCGATTGTGCCATTGCCCATATTCGGGCTGGTGTGTGCTGATGTAAAATTTAACACCGTAGGTTTATGCTTAAACTTAGTGAAATCTGGTCTGTGCTGAGACTTAGGCCAGAAGTGTTGTTTTATAAAAAGTTGCAGTAATGGTGAACATAAAAACATTTTTTTTCAAAGCCTAGTCCTTTTAAATTTAACTTGTAGGCAGTTAATTTACAATACTAAGTAGGCTACAGTCAAGCTTGATTCATTTCTGTGTTTAAATAGTTGACTGGTAGTCTTGAGTGCTCCAGTTTAATTTTTGCAGGTTAAACAGGATTGTAATGAAATTTAATTAAATTTAATTTTGTAAGGCTTATGCCAAAGACAGGTGTCGGCTGCAAAACACCTGAAGCTGCTAAAAGTAGTAGCGAGAGTGAAACTGAAAATAATTCAGTAGTGAACGCTAGCGTTAGTGAAGCTAATTCAATTTTAATTTTAAATTTTGAATCTAGTAGTAGTGAAGACGTAGTCAACATGGGCTCGTCTAAAACTGCTGGTTTATTCTCGGAATTCGACTGTGAGTCCGATACATGGGAGAAATACTCCAACCAAATCAGCTATTATTTCAAAGCTAAAGAAATACCAGCAGCCAAACAAGTGAATTTTCTAATGGCATCTGTAGGCCAGGAAATGTTTGACAAGATTTTAAATATAATTTCACCTGATTTACACGACTCATTAACTTTTGGCAAACTAGTTAAAAAAAAGTCTTAGAAGACATTGAGCCAGTGCCCTCCGTGGTATCTGAACCTGTAAAGTTTTTCAGAAGGTCGCAAAAATCAGATGAAACTATTGGGGAATGTTTAGCTGCACTAAAGCTCATTACTAAATATTGTGATTTCGCTAAAATTAAAGACGTTAATAGCAAAGTAATTAGGGATCGCCTAATTGGGGGGATCCAATCTGAAGTCATTCAATGCGAGTTGTTGAAGCAGACTCTGGATTTAA
This sequence comes from Lithobius niger, assembly GCA_023313725.1. NCBI lineage: Eukaryota > Metazoa > Arthropoda > Chilopoda > Lithobiomorpha > Lithobiidae > Lithobius > Lithobius niger. Next base: position 14,347 of record JAHWFP010179208.1, on the reverse strand, counting down.
AGGCTACAACATCCTTAGCTTTATCCTTGGAATCTGCTGAAACCGACCTAAGCGTTTTGAGAAGCCATTCAAGGGCTGTTAATTATGAAGCTAAAAAATCTAGCAAACCGCCAAGTAGGCCTAAATCCACTAAGGATTTTATTTGCTATTGTTGCGGCAAATCTGGCCACGTGAAAACATGCTGCAAATATCGCGAGTATACTTGTGACAGATGCCACACTGTCGGCCATTTAAAAGCCGTGTGCAGAAAAGCTAGTCCTTCAAACAGAACTTCAAAACCACTCGACCACTCTAAAGCAAGTTCAAGCACAAATTTTAAGGCTAGGCCGAAGTCTAAACAGAAGCATAGTTACAAAAAACGCGTTAATAAACTCGAACGCGATAGTGACAGCAACAGTGAAGATGACCAGGATGTCGTCGCCGAAAATTCAGAGTCTGGTTCCGGGTCTGATAACGATTCAGACAACGACTATCTTGTGCTGAAAAATAATACTCTTGGACTGAGTCAGGCTGCGGACCAGATTTCAATTCCCCTACAAACCAATAAGAGCATAGTAGTAGTTAATTCTATGAAAATCCATAAATGGAAAATGCCAGTCTGCCTAAATGGTATCAAGCTTGACGTGGAACTTGATTCCGGGGCAGACGCATCCATTATTCCTATTAAGTAGCATCAAAAATATTTTGCGGACTGTCCTTTAAAACTCAGTCCGTATTCGATACACTCATACACTGACGGAATTGAGAACACGATTTACACTGTAAATCTGTAGGTTGAAGTTTAAGGTCAAATCGAACACTTGGATGCTTTAGTTTCAAAATTGTATAAACCTGCTTTAATGGGAAAGGATTGGCTTTCTATTTTTCGGGTTGATTACCATCCATTTTACGACATACAAACAAAAGTTAAACCTAAGAAAAGCGTAAAGAAAATTAGAACTAGTATTACACCAGTTGATACTTCCGAAATAGTTAAGGGTTTCCCTGAGCTATTTAGTGAAGGTATGGGTAAGTTTAAGAATTTCAAAGCTAACATTCATTTAAAACCTGATGCAAAGCCCGTGTACTGTCGTGTAAGACCAGTTCCGTTAGCACTTAAAGAAAAGGTTTACCAAGAATTTTGTAGGTTGGTTGGCCTTGGAAATCTAGAGCCTGTGGAAACCTCTCAGTGGTCTACGCACATCGTCATAGTTCATAAACCGGATAGCCAAATCTGGGTGATAGGTGATAACAAGACCACCGTGAACCCCCAACCTGAAGTCGACCACTATCCGGTCCCCACGGCCGCAGAATTATTTAGCGAATTTGCAGGCAGTGACACTTTTTCCCTTATCGATCTTAAGGATACCTTTCTACAAATTGAACTCGATAGTCACAAGAAGCTTTAACAATAAATATACCTCTGGGTTTGTTTAGATGGCTTCGCATACCCCTGGACCTAGCGTCCAGCCCTGGAATTTTCCAGAGGGAAATGACTCAAGTCACCAGTAAAATCCCTAAATGTTTCCCGTTTTACGATGACATCCCGGTGAGTGGGAAGGGGGGTGAGCATGACGAATCGTTAAACAAACTGTTAAAAGCTTTACAAGATGCAGGAGCCAAACTTAAGACCGAGAAGTGCAAACTATCGTGGCCTGAATTAAAATAGTTAGGCCACATCATAAATGCAGAGGGCCTGCATACACTCCCTGAGGTTATCGAAGCAGTCACAAATGCTCCTAACCCAACATGTATTCAAGAGCCATAGAGCTTTTTTGGGTTTTATAAATCATTACTCAAAATATCTACCAAATCTCGCTCATATTCTGTCACCTCTTACACGTTTATTAAGCCCAAGTGTGAAGTGGGTTTGGGGGGGGGGGGGCAGAATATGACCGAGCCGTGAGTAAAGTAAAAGAATGATTTCTTAAATCTAAGGTTCTGCCTCATTACAATCCAAAATCAAAGCTCAAACTCGTTTGTGACGGCTCACCCTACGGAGTGGTCACGTGCCTCATGCATGTCATGAAAATAATTGGACCTCGCCTTTATGTAGTGCTATCAAGGATATTGAGATTTGGGCAAAAGATTGGCAACTACCTATCTCTGCTAGCAAATGTAAAGCCTTGCAACTTGGCAGGAAAAATGAAAATTTGAATTACTTTATCGAGAATAACTGTCTGAAAAACGAAAAAAATATTAAAGATCTAGGATTTACTTTATCCATGGATCTTAAGGCATCTACACATATAAACTGTATCGTTAAGCCCGCCCGTACTCATGCAATTATGGTCAGACGTTGCTTTCGGTCAAAGGATGTAACAGTACTTATTAGAGCTTTTAAGATCTATGTTAGGCCTATTTTGGAATATGCCTCACCAGAATTACATGTTTTTTATACTAGTAGATGCACATTCAAAAATTCCTTTTGTGCATAAAATGAAGACTACAACGTCCGCACGAGTTATTGACGTGTTAAATAATCATATTGCTCAATATGGTTTAATGGACAGCTTAGTTACAGACAATGCTGCCCAATTTATGTCTGCAGAAATCCAAAGTTGGTTAAAATCCAATGGGATTAGGCACATGACAGGCCCGAGTTTTGCACCCTGGACCAACGGATTGGCAGAAATTTATATCTGCAATTTCAAGAGAGTCTACAAGGCCGCGCGGCGATAGGGGTCTACTATTCAAGAAAGTATAAATTCCTACTTGTTATTAGCACGTATCACTATCTCCGCTACCACGCAAGCAACACCCGGAAAATTATACTTTAACCGAGAACTAAAGTTTCGGCTGGATTTATTGTTCCCTGATCCTATTGCAGCCGTTTGCCGTAAACAATTACAACAAGTACAGAGCACCCACCATCGTGAGTTGAAACTGTATCAAATAGGCGATAATGTTTGGTACCATGCCTTTAGTACGACAAATGATAGGCTATGGTCTAAAGGGGTGGTAACTCAGTTAGGCAGTAATCAATCCTATATTATCGTTGACACTTACGGTAATACGATTCGCAAACATTGCAAACAGCTAAGATTACATACCAGTTAAAATGAATATCCTGAGCAGTCACCAAACGCACTTAATCTGACGGCGAAAAGCAATAATTCCCGCTTGAATAATAATGAGCAACATCACACTTTTTCAAAACGCATGTCTTTTGGCGGTAAAACACGTGAAAAGCCAAGTTCCGCTGACGTAATTCCTGCTCGTAAATCTCTTGGCCAATCCAGAAAGTCAATTTCTGTTGCCAAGGGCTCCAATCCACCAATCAATCAGCTTGGGAAATCACCTGAGAATTTGCCTCACAAGTCACCAGGCAGCATGAAATCTCCAGTAAAATTACCCCTCACACACGAAGTGGATGAGTCTACGAACGTAAATAACCAATCATCTTTGGCTAATAACAGCACCTCTTCTGTAGAAATTTTGAAGCCAGAAAGGTCACAACCTTTATCGGTTGTTACGTCACCATCCGCTAAACAACCATCACCGAAGCCAAGTCATGCTAACAAAAAATCGAAATCTAATCCTAACAAACGTAAAGTTGCGCTATCGCCAACTCAACACGATATTGCTGCGCAACTTCAAAGACCAACAAAATCGTACAAAAAGACTGCGTAGAGCTTCTGACAAGCTGAATTTGTAGTTTTTTTTTTAATTACCAGGTGGCTACAACGTCTTCATTTTTCGTAGTAATCTATTGCCCGTGAATTAAACAGTAATTCTTTTTAACTTGTAGCGAGTAATGCTAACATGTCTGTCCCAAGTTAATCATGCAGAGAATTGCCTCTGTTTAATTTTAAAAACGACCGCCTTTAAAATTAGGTAAACATGTAGTGTATATTGTTGTTTGTGTGAAAATATAATTCACGGTTTTATCTCTTTGTTTCTTTTTTGTTTTTTCATGTACAACATCCTTCACACATTGGAACTAAAAATGGCTGGAGCGACAATTTCCACTCTGGTGTATGTCTAATAAAATACAACATCGGCAACCAGTCTTTGTTGAATGCCAGATGTCCGACAGCAACGCTGTAGCGTTCCAGCTGCAGTAATGTTTGCTGCATATAAGAAAATTAACCAAAAAAGGCTGCATGGAACAACAACTACACAAAAATTTCTAAATGAACTTACTGTAAACCATAGCTCCTGAAATTTAAAAGAAAAAATTTGAAACTGACAAGTTTTCAGTCAGTTTCTGCGATGTTAATTTTTTTAAACCTGAACATCTTAAGTTTTTGATTTGTAAACAGTTTTCAAAAATAGTGTTTAGTTTTTTTTTCGAAAGCGAAAACTTATGTATCTTTCTTTAAAATGGGTAGTGAACTAAAAAAATACATCTTGTAATCATGATTTTATTTTCAGCTAGGCTTAGATTATTTTTTTTTTTTTTTTTCGATCTCTGTATTGTGGAGTCGTCACTTATGTGCTCTACAATGGCCGCCTTCAATTTCCCATCATTATGTTAACCCAACCCAGATTATCCTTTAACTACCTAATAGGCTATTCCATTAATGTATATAGTATTATTATCAATCACATGACTCCCTGTTACACATGTATATATACCACCCCTTACAGGAAGTAAAGCGTCTTTTCAACTGTAGCCTACACACTGGTCAGTCCGAGTTCTTTCTTTACCATTGGTGCCCACGCTGGGCTCAGGTGTGTCCCTGCCAGGACATTACAAGTGGTTGGAGGTGGGGGCTGCTCCTTGCCTCACTTGTCAGCAGTGCACCATCTGTAAGGCCATTTTGTAAACAAATCCTGTTCCGACTTCCGTCTGAGTTGACACATTCAATAATGGGTTCATTCACTGAGAGACCTTCCCTATTACTTATCTTTTAGTGACATTCTCACACCATTAGCATTGTCTACTAGGATTTCTGCTTTTTGGTTTCATTCAGACTGAAGAAGTTGTGGCAGCTGATTGTAGCAGTTTCAGTCGTGGTGCTGGCTGGCGTTCTTCGGCTTGCATGGCATACAATGTCTGTCTGCGTGCTCTGGAATACGTCACCACGGTCGACAGGTATAAAGATATAGATAGTGTCAAGGTTGGTAGAATAGTCACACCTATTCCACCACCATAACCTTCTACATCTTTGCCACCTACCTCACCACTGCCACCACCATGTCCTATTCTTCCGTTCACTGATCGTAACCTGGTGAGGGCTTTGGATAGGATTAAGACGTCGGGCGGTAATCAGTCGCATCCATCGACGGCTGAATCGCACACCGACGGCTCGGAGTCGGTACAGAATTTGTTTTGTTTTCATTATTTACTTGTTTACATCAATACTAAGTAAGTGAGTAAGGCTTCGTTTGTTTTTTTAATTCGTAGTGATTCCAACGTGGAGCCTACGTCGACCCAGACCCACAAAAAAATGATAGAAGTTGAGAAAACCAAAAAAATAAACAGGAAAGGAAAAAAGAAGAACATGTCATAACGTATAGTAGTATGCACGTTGTTGTCTACTATACGTTATGGATCACAAAACACATGCACACAGCTTGCTTTTATTAAATGAGTAGCGGGAAACACCTGGGAATGATACATTTTTGTGGGTTTTCTCTTAATATCTTAATGTATTCTTAAAATACATTACGATTTTAAGAGAAGAGACTGAGGGGTATGTCTGTATGTATGTATGTATGTATGTATGCATGAGTGAATGATAACTGCTGTAAAAAAAATTTACTTTTTTCAAAATTCGCTTTATCAGTTCAGAAGTTATAGCTGCTGTAAATTT
>JAHWFP010179207.1:4553-20828 GCA_023313725.1 Lithobius niger | reverse complement strand
CGTTAGCACAGCTCACAGATCTCTCAAGCTAGAAGGGTCACGCCGGTCGGGAGTGGAGACGCCATGTCCGGAGAATGCCATGCCGGGCACAGTGGTAGTGGTTCGTATGTTATAGTTTAGCTTTTGAAAGTTCAGTTTAGGACCCCCATATTCTAAATTTTAGTTTAAATGTAAACTTTAACTCTCTAGCTTGTAGAAAATTATGGTGGTGACGCCTGTAGCGGCATCTTAGGTTCTCTCACCCCATAACGTCAGAGTGGTTCTCTTACTAAAAACCAAATTTTCCAGTTTAATTTAAATGGATTTTTAAACTTACTACTTTTAAACTTTTAAACTATTTTTAAACTTTTAAACTACTTTACGGTTTGATCTTTGTGGAAGTCAAAGGAAACATACTGATGCCTAAGTGTAAAATTGCCGGGCTTTTTATTTCTTAGAACAGTTCCTGCAGGAATTAAGGGAGGTTGATCTTTTGTACTTGGAAAACTTAGAAACATAACTGTGGACGGTTGATCGTGTATGAAACATACTGTCAGACTTTTATCAGTTGCGGCTGTTGAGTCTTGTGGGTGTCTCCGGGAGCACCTAATATTACTTTTTCTAATGTGAAAATTTAAACTTTTATTCAAACCAAGTGTGTTTGTCTGATTTGTGAAATACTAAGTGTATATTCAAACTTGTTGCTTTTAAATAATTTATTTCAAAAGCTTTCAGAAGCAAAACGTTATGTAAAGTGTTCTTTATTATCTGTTGCATAAATAAAACCAGGAGTTTTAAGCTTCAGTCGTTTGCTAGATTTGATTAATTGTATTTTAGTGTAAAATATAAATATGTATCCCATCATTTAATTTTAGCTAGTTAAACAGTTAAATCCACCGTTGGTGGCAGCGATTACCGACAGTTTAAGGTTAGGCCCCTTTAATTAGGATCGGCGCTCCATCCCCCATGCTGGGACAGTGCTCATACTGTGTTAATGAACGTAAAAAGTCGTCGTAAACACTGTTAAACCTCAAGCTGATACTCCACGTACACCAGGGAAACCGGGGGCGTTATTAGCACCTAAGCCGTCGTAGCGTCCGCCGTTACAGGCAGGACCGCACTGGGAGGGTAAAGGCCCATTGGCCAGTAGCATAGATTTGGCCCAAACGGGGGGTCTGGGTGGCATGCCCTCCAGAAGTTGAAATTTTTTAAAAAACCAACCTCAAAATTATGCTAAATGCTTAACTTTGAGCTTAAATTTTAAAATTATTCAGGCCATGTCTGGATAACTAAATTTAACACTGCTTCATTCAAATTAGCATTTCCTGATGTTTTAAAATATACTTTTAGCACACTTTTGTTTGTTTGTAGCATTGTGAGTATTAAATATTTTTTTACTTACTAAATTTACCACATTATACACGTATCAAAATAAAAATGTTTCAAATACTTAAACAAGGAGGCGATGCATGACAGTGGACGATTGTGCCAAAACATCAATAACACTTTGTAGCTGTATTTTCAACAGAATGTCAGGCTCTGAGTTTAGAATCATCAGAACTTCCATATGATCTTATGAAAGGGACGATCGTAATCTGTTCTTTATGTAGCGCAGTTTTGAAAAGCTGCGCTCACACATGACTTGAGTACAACGTAAAGTTAATGCAGTTCTGTATACCTTGAACAATCGACTGTAAGTCTTACAGTTTAAGCGATAATGTTGTAGCATGATTAAAACACAACCAAAACAGTCCCTGCAATTTCCAGTACACGGATTTGAAATAATGTGACTGCCATTATCATTCTGATGCCCACCATCAGGATCTGCTTGAAGTTCATAGTCATTATTGTCACCAAAATCTGCTTCTTGCAGCATTGGTGCAATCTTTAGTTTCCCGTACATTCTTGCAAAATGTAAAAGCTCTTCTTTAGTCGTCTTCATCATTTAAACCACTGAGAAGACATAGCTTGTTGAGGAAAAAGCAGAGGTGGTAAGCGTGTCGCTGTTATTGTTGGAACTGAGCAGCGCTTTAAAAGATGATGACTGTAAATTGTTCAGTTCCTTCATCAGCTGTGGTGTTGACTAACCATGTAATCTGTCTTTGAAATCGCATGCTAATTTGTCTGCAGTACGATAAAAAATTTTGACTTTAAATTTTCCCAGTAGCGAGTGCAAAACTTCATCTGCAGCATTTTCGCCTGGCATCTTCTTACGTCTACGAACTGCCTTGGAGCGAAAGCAGGTTTCTAATTCTACGTGGCATGTTTCTTCGTCACTGTATAAAAGCTCCTGCGTTTCAACTATGAATGAAGAAGTCTTTTCTAAAATCTTCCCAAAGCTTTTACGTATGCGTTTAATCCCGTCATAGCACTCTTCTAACATCTTCAATGCATGAAGAATGTCGAGTCCCTTTGTTTGCAAATAATTTGTAAGAGGGCTGACAATATTGAAAATTTCTTTCATAAAGATGGCAGTTAGCATCGTTTCATATCTGCTCCATGCAAGGAGATAAGCATTGGCTTCACTTATTGCAGTGCCTTCAAATTTGCTGGTTGCTGAAATCCTAGCTAAAGCTTTCAAAACAACGTATAGGCTAATGCTTTTGCCAACAATATGGTCCAAAGCTCTTTCTTTTGACCACCAGCGGGTCTCTCCAACTTTCTGTAGCCTTTTTAGGCGCTCTGTTCCCGTACATATTTCTTGTGAAACTTCATTCCACACGTTCATTCTTTTGTACGACGCACTGAAGAAAACAGCAGTCTTTTCAATAAGTCCTGTGAAACTTATCATGGGCAAACAGATATTAGTAGCTGCAGAAACTACCAAATTTACGCGATGTGAATTGCACCAAGTAAAGCAGGCGTTCGGTGAGATTTCTTTGAATCTTCCATTTACACCAATATTGGATGAACTCATGTTGGATGCGCCATCAAATGAGTACCCTACGAGTTTCAAAATGTCTAAGTCCAGTGACTCCAAAGTGGACTTAATAAGTTTAAACAATCCCTTGCCAGTCCCGTCTGTCACATGCTTAACTGCCACAACTCGTTCTTGGACGGTGCAGTCATTGTCAACATAGCACAACACTAGTGAACACTGATCCTGAACTGAAACATCTTGTGTAGTGTCTGCTTCAAAACTAAACTGTCCACCTGCTTTCTTGATTTGATCTGCGATGTTGGCAACTACAATCTCTTTTATTGCACAAATTATGGCATCCACTGTCATTTTACTTAGGAAGCTGACTAGTCCCCCTCTTCCTGACTAATTCGCTTTATGTTGTTTTGTGGACTCAACTATACAACTACTAACATGGTCAGCTAGCACTGCATTGTGCTTACTAAGCAGCAGTACCAACTCAAGAAAGTTCCCATGATTTTTTGCTTCATCCCTAAGTTGGTAAGCAGCCTCATAATTACCTCGAAATGCAATACCCTGTTTGTAAATAAACTTAATAATGTCTATTATTGCTCCTAAAATGACTCGGTTTTTTTCAACATTCCTTCTTCTGAGTTGTTCTGTTTTAAGGAGCCCGCCTTCAATATCTGCTTCAACCATAGCAATGTTGTAGCTGCCAACAGCATTCTCGTGTTCTGAACCCGATTCATGTTCCTTGACACGCTGTGCTACCCTTCGATAGTTATCAAAGCCCTCTGTAAATAAATAACTAGAGCTTTGAAGAAAACAAGTGCAAATAGTACAATACAGTTTTTTTTAGAATTGCAGTAACTTAGCCACTGTCGCTGAACAAATATTTTTTCCCCACAGTCTGGTTTTTCTTTTTTCTCTGCTTCATTTAAATCTGCTTCGATTCTGTAATAGATATCTGTTGAAAATGGAATATTGACAGTTGGTTGAATGGGGATGTTCAGTATTTATGTACTCAAGCTTGGAAAGTACATTAAAAAATGAGCGCTTTCCAAACCTAGGTAGCACTGTTGATAGATGAACATTTTCTTGAGTTTGGTTTGGAAGGTTTGCCTGTATAACCAATGCAGATTCCTTAACAACTGTAGGCGTATGCTGATCTCAGAGCTGGGCTGCATCTTCCTGAGGTTGAGTCAGGAATGTAGATATGCATTTCGATTCATTGACAGTAAAAGTTTGATCATTTTCATCCGATTCAGATTTGTCACCATCATCTTTGGTAACAAATGAAAGCTTTCTTTGTTTTGGGTCATGTCCTGCTTTGTCAAGTTCTTTTTTTCTTTTCTCTTTCTCTTTTTGTGCTCCAGATTTATGAGTGGGCTTTGTTTTTGATGCATTCAACGGAGGACCCATTCTGAAAACAACACTAAATTTTAAAATCGAAATTTCATAAATTTTTCTGGACTGACGTGCAAAAGAATTTTTCGTCAAAATTTGATTATTATTCCATACAAAAACTAATGCTTTCAGAAACATTGCAGTAATAAACAATGATACATCATAATGACTGCAAAATTTGGACGAGTTATATTTCGGAAATTTTTAATAATAGTGGAAAATCTTTAAAATTAAAATAAAAAAAAACTATTTATATGACATACAGTGTTGTTGTTACAGCTTGTAACGTAGCTTAAAAAAATACTAATTCTAAATTTGTAAGCGATGGCCAGTGGCGCAGGGGCTGGGCCACGAGGGCCAGCCCCCCCCCCCCCCCCTCCCAACCGGTCCGTCCTCCCAAAACGAATTTAATCGTTCGTTTATTACAAACGTGTCACGTTGCTGAGTAAGAACTCCTCGAGAATATGAGAAAATCACCCTCCAAAATATACGGCCCCTCCAAAAATGTTTCCTAGCTGCGCTACTGGCGATGGCAGATATAACAGCGGAACAGTTTAATATGTTAATCGTATTTTTCAAGGCACTGGATTAAAATTCATGCTTGCGAAGACTGTATGAAAGGTTAGGCAAAGTCAGTTTTCAGAATTAAGTTTTTTCTTTTTTTCTGAAATGTTAACTAATTTTTTTCCGTTTAAATTAATTTTGAAGTTCTGTATCTAAATAATTAACAAAATTTCATTGACAACGTTACCCATTGTTTAGGCGCTAAAGTTGAGTTCTAACGTACATGAACAGCCAAACTAATAATTGAATTCAAAATTAATAAGTCATCTCGATTTTTTTATAAAGTGGTGGCTAGCTAGTCAAAAAGTTATTTACATAATTTAAATGATGTGTTTACATCTGAACCTGCTCTATGCCTTCAGCTCGAGTCGAATTAATATTCTTTTAATCTGCTCCAAGTTATATTGAAATGGTGGAGAAACAGTTTTACTAGTAAACGTCTAGGATTTTTTACATGCCACAATTCACACGAGTACATTTCTGGAGGCTTATCTTCCCGAGATGTCAAAAGCATCTGTAAACTGAATTACGTACATGTGCGCATAAAATCTCTGCGTTTTCTGATTTAATTTCAAAGAAACAAATTTTATTGTCAGTGTTGTTGAAAGAATAATAACAAAAAATTTGAATGCAGCTCCATGAAAAGTGATTGGTGTCCGAGGTTCACTGGGTTTCTAGTAGGGAAGAATAGCTGTATGTAATAAGAAAACACGCAACACTCATATTTGCTTGTTTTCGTTAATAAAGACGGAAAACCAAAGGCTCAACAGGAATTAAATAAATACAGATGCAAACCTATTTACATTCACTTTTGGACTTGTATGTCAGACTGCCTGAGCGGGAAATCGAACCCACGGCATCTGAAACCATAAGCCGAGGTCCTACCGCTGAGCCATACTCACACGGCCTAGCGGTAGGACCTTGGCCTTTGGTTTCAGAGGTCGTGGGTTCGATTCCACGCTCAGCCATCTGACATATAAGTCCAAAAGGCAACGTGAATAGGTTTGCATCTGTATTTGGTTTTGTTAATATATTCATTTGAAAAAACATTCAATTATTCTCTCATGAGAACCAAGGTTTTTATATCTGGTGTCCTAAGGAAACTTACAAATAGCTATTTACAATTCACAGTGACAAGAAGACTATTTTTGCTGAGGACTAATCTCACATAATGACGTAATTACATTTACACAAACACTCTAAAATTTAATACTTTTGGCCTTGGTTGTTATTATTAAAACGTAAAAAAAAAAAAGCTAAGGGTAAACAAGTATTTATTTTCCGACGATTTTAACTTGATAGAACTTTTTGAACTACCATGAAAATAATTTGTTGTTGCGGCTTTAGCCTATAGTTTCACAGTTAAAGGCACATAAATCCTCCGCTATGAGAATAGCGTTTGCCACATTTACACAGGTTAGAATTAATGTCGCAAACTCATCTCGCACGAAAGAAAAAACAAGAAAATGACTGTGTTGGCAACATTTACATATGTTTGAACTAGTGTCGCAAAACTGAGTTGTACAGGAAAGCCAACAGGGATCCATGTACCTTTAATTAAAAATAAAAAAAGGTGTTCTTACCTTATTTTGTTTTCTTGCCGAAGCTGTCACCGGTCCCTCCTTTCACCTTCTGTCAACCGCACAAAACAGGTCATGGAAGGTCGAGGCAGCAAATACCAAGAAATATCACACACGTGACAATCCAGAATGGATGGTAAAGGCCAAGGGAGGGAAGGAGTGTGCATCTGACCCCTATCTTTTCCAAGGTGTATCTCGCGGCTCGAGGAAATATGTAACACCTGGGAGTGGACATTGAAATAGACGAACTGCCGCGGAAAACGGAGGAGCCCACAGGCGGGGGGCCCATCGGCCAGTGGCCGATGGGCCAATCCGGCCCTGGAGAAAGGTGCAGTTTGCACCTCTGCTCCAACTACTACCTCCGTCCTAACGGGCGCCTCCGTCCCGAGTGAAAGTGGTTGGGTCTGCAGATTGGTCTTCATCAGGACATATTGTGCCTGGGGGTTGCCATCTCGTACTGCGGGAATCTGGCCTCCGACTGCCGGGAACATTATGAACCTTGCTCTCCCTCCGGGTTACAAAGTCTGCTAATATAAAACAGGTAATTATATTTTCGTCGGCTATAAAAAGACTAAAAATTGCAGGGCCTGCACCTGCTTAATTTTAGTTTTTATTGCCTAATCGAAAATGTACATTACCTTTACTCCCGCTCAAGCCTCCCCACCATGAGCTAGGTTCTGGTAGGAGGAGAAATAATGTCGGCTACCGCTGTGCTGGGGTTTATATAAGCAGCCCGACGCGTGCACAGTAAGGTACGAGCCCGGCAGGGAAGGCAACCTTCAAGTTCAAGGGGATTCAATAGCTCAAAGGGGAAATCTGATAATAAAAAACAGGTAATGTATACTTTTGGTTAGGCAATAAAAACTAAAATTAAGCAGGTGCAGGCCCTGCAGTTTTAGTCTTTTTCTTCCAGTTGGTCAGTGTGTTTTTGACGACCCCCCTTTTGACTGGATCTGGACAATTTCTGACCCCCCTTGAGAGGATCCAAAACTTTATGACTTCCTCTTTCCTCTGGCCTCCCGCGGCGATAAATAATTACCGGTCTCTAAGGGTAAATTTTGCCTTCATTTCGTGGCCTTTGGGCCGCTTTTGTCCTTTAATATCTTATGAACTCTTATCGTGAAATTTTGGACCTACGCAGTTCGAAATTGTTTTAAATAATTAACAAGTTTGATTTGGAAAATGTAGTTGTTTCTGCATTAATACAAATTCTAATTTAGTGGCGATAGGTTAACAGAAAAAGGACAACAGAAAATCAAACAGCTGATTCAATTTTTCCAACTCTGTTTTTGATTTTGCCAACTGTACCCATCAGTTTTCATGAAGTACGGGTAGTTCACTTTCTGTTTTAACTAAACCAAGGCACTGATGGGCTGGCAGACGAACTAGTAAATCAAATAGGCAACTCTGCATTAATTTTTTAAGATTTTTGGCGGAGCGAGCGCGCGAAGCGTAGCCTATAACGGACACCAAATTGCAAAATGTTGGTTGGTCCGTTGGTCCGTTGGTTGCACATTTTCAGTCTGGGTGGAGACCAAACGAACGATCGGATTGGAAGGAAATTTGATACAATGCATGATACCCCAAATAGTATTGCTGAGCTAAAATTTGACGTAAATCGAACAATTATTACGGGAGAAATAACAAATTTTCGAATTTTTTTTCTAACACTCACCATTGTAAATTTGGAATCGTGAATAGTTAAGGAATTCCAACGACGCATACACCTTGCTGGTGGTACTCAAGTGAACTTAAAAAAAACACGGAAAATTTTATTTTCATTTCTTCTTTCTAGCTGATAACCTTTTTCGACGTAATTCAATGAAATAATAACAATTGGCCCTTGCATTCAACCACTACAGGAAGACACGCAAACATAAAAAACAAAAGGATTCCGGTACGATACACCTTATAGCGTCATTTGAAAAAACGAATGCTTGGAGGGATTACCTTCAGCATGGCAACGAAACTGGTATTTACACTAGCGATGGGAATCCCGAATATGAAACCGAAATCGTCGTATCACGGCGAAGCTATACATATAAAACGAACAATACATCGAACGACGTATTTAACACAGCACGAAACAGCATGTCTGCATCTAATAGTTTAAATATTCCTTGTTGCCACGGCAACGTGTGGACTCGAAACCGTGGTGCATTAATGAATAGGCTTAATCTCGAATGCAGCTGCTACTTACGAAATAAAAATGATGACTAAATATTAGGCCTAAAAGCTACAAATTAGGCCTAAAGGCTAAAGTAGGCCTAAGGGCTAAAACTTTTTGACCTACAATTTTGTGATCGTTACTGATGGATTACAATGTGGTTTTAAGATCGCTGTCGTCGTGCGTGATAGAGGTGTGCGCATCAATATTTTCGTTGGTGGCGTTGTCGAGACTAGTGTTAGACCAGCGGCAGCATTGCCAATCTGCTGAATTTTGTAATTATTGTTAAAAACTATCGCTCAGATGATTGTTTGGCTTACACTTAAATGCTTTATTATTATCATTTTTAATCTAGGGAAGGCACTTTGCGCGGCAGTAATTATTGTTGTAAACAATGTCAGAATTATTAGCGGCGGCAGCCCAACCAGCCATGACAAACATGCCGTTTTATATTTATCGGCGGCGATGGCTCACATCTTTAGTGGCCGAACACATGACTGCAAGCCGAAGGCTCGATTCAATTTAATACAGAAGTAAACTTATTTACGTTGCCGTTTGGACTTATATGACAGATTGCCCGAGCGGGGAATCGAACCCACGTCCTTTGGAAGAGACCTCGGTTTCTGGTTCCAAAGATCGTCGGTTCGATTCCGTGCTCAGGCAGTCTGACATATAAATCCAAAAGGTAACGTAAACAGGTTTGCATGTGTATTAATTTAGTGTCGGATGTGGAAAGAAGCTAAACAGACACTAAATGATGGAGCAAACGAAAGCCTATTAATATAATATTAATAAATTATGAATAAGATAGCTTTGGTCTGTTTGAAAATAAAGCTAAAATAAGACAAAGGCCTGCAAATAACAACAGTAGGTCACACCAAAATGCAAACGGCCCAAACTTAGCTGAGTGAGCATTTCTCATAGATTTTTAAGGAGCATTAACAAATATGGTACAGTCATTAAAATAAACACTAACTATAAATTTGAAATAAAGATCTATTCGCTCCACCTACAATAGGCCCAAGCCTGTTTCCTAGTATTCGATATCACAACTTCAGACGGCGATAACTTGGCAGAAATCTTTACTAAGTTTTGTTTTATGCAGCGTTTGTTGATGTTTCTGCTTTACTTAAGAAACGTTTTAAATCCTGGCAGTGATGTTGTGTTTTGTTATATTGATATGTCAGTAATTTTCTACCTTCCTAAAATACCAGTTACGAGTTGCTCCACGCTGAAACCCCTTCAGAAGTAAAATAGCCAACTCAGTTTTTAGTTTTGCCAACTGTGTACGATTTTCGCGAAGTTATTGTTATCACGACTTCAAACACGGTGGGGATACAGTTTTGTGCATTTTTTGTTTTTATTTTCTCCATTATGTACGATACTTTTAAGTCATGGTGGTGACATAGCAAACAAAACGTCCAAGTCAATTTTCAATTTCGCCAACTATGCAAATTTTCGCGGAGCTTCTTTTTCCCCACGTGGGTATGATGAGAGTTGCAAGGAAGCAACCAGAAATGATCAGGGACAGCGTTTCAGTTACTCCCACGCTACATAATATAAGTGTTGCAAAAACTGCTGGAAAAAAATGTATTTTAAACTTTACTTTTAAACTGACTGAATGATGATAATAATTAACCATACTCGTGGAAACGAGAATATTGCATTGAAAATTTCTCCGAGTTTGCCAACTCGACAACTCGAATTTGCCAACTATATGGGTTTCTTGGATGGTTGGAGGCGGAAGCTTTCTCCCCCCACCCCCCTCCCCAGTTGCTTCGGCCCTGACTGAGGTGATGGTGCCACCCTGCAGCATTTTAAAAAGTACCCCTCATTATCAAGGGATAGAATTCGTTGAATTCTAAGCTTTCTCCTCAAGTTGGCTTATTTAAAAAAAAATCCATATTATTAAAGTAAATTAACAAAAACTGAACATAAAATCTAGACACACGCTAGTGTGTCGCCGCCAAGTAACAGTAGATCATCCCATTGTAGACGTCCGATTGTTAAAAATTGATTGTTAATGATAAAAAGGTGGCTCACTAGCAGACATGTGAAGCAGACAATTGAAAGCATATTTTGGCATGTTAAAGATAAATCCCAATGCGACAGAAATATTTCAAATTGTGGAAAATGTAAGAGGAAGGGTCAGAGATTAAGAAAAACTAAAATTTAAAGGATGAGTGTCCACCAATCATAGAGAAAAAGATGCGTCAATAACGTTGCTTTTATGTTACTGTCTAGCTAGCTAGCTAGCTAGCTGACTAGCGAATAAGATTTTTCCCATGTTAAATCCCATAGGCTTTGTGCTCATGGCTAGCACACAATTGAGAAGGCCTACGTACCTGAACTTTTGCACACGGATACATGGTGATCTGAGGATGGTCCTTTTGTTGGTTTTGGGGTTGTAGGGGTCAGGACAAATGCGTGGGAGGGGTTTTGAAATTCGCCACCAGCGAATTTAAATTTCGTTTCTTTTCCAAGTTGTAACCAAAGATTTTAAGCAACAATGGCTTCAACAATAAAGACTGGTCCTTAGATTTATTGTAAAAGCCTGGACGAACTAAAAACTGAACTGTAACGAAGGACAAAATAAAGAAATAAAGAAACATTAACGTTGCTGTGGATTGCGTAAGAATAAAGGGATACACGTTAGATGATGGTTACGCAACAATACGAGCATACACGAGCTAATGGGTTTTTTGTTAATAACCCCCCAAAAAAAGGAAGTGGCTATTTACAGGTACTGTATCTGCAAACAATTGGTTATTTATAGGTACTGTACCTGCAAACAACTGGCTATTTACAGGTACTGTATCTGCAAGCAATTGGCTATTTACAGGTACTGTACCTGCAAACAATTGGCTATTTGCAGGTACTATATCTGTAAGTAACTGGCCATTTACAGGTCCTGTACCTGTAACCAAGTGACAATATACAGGTACAATACTGGCACAACTGGCTATTTACAGATACTGTACTTTTAAGCTACCGGCTGTTTATACTTGTTTACTAGCAACTGGCTCTTATAAAAGTAATGAACCCGTGTTTCTCTGACTATTTACTGGTGCTATGCACAGAAAGAATAATTATTTCCGTTCGATATCGTAGTTTGATTTAACCTTACTAAGGATCCGGTATTATCATGTGATAACAGATAAACTGTATTTAAACTTAGAAAGTTTGTCAGGGGTTTAAAATTCATCATTCATTAACAGAGATAACCGAAACTTTTAGTAGTTTTTCTCTACTAGAAAATGACATTACATTCAAGGTAAAAGGGCAGTATTTGCGTTAACATCTTTTTAACTACTGTCGGATAGTCATCTCCTTTAAAAAATGTAGAAAGATAAAAATTTCCCCTAAGGACTCACGAGGCTTTATAACAATGCAAACTCCACTGCTATACTGTTCAAAAATCAAACCACGTGTTGCAAGGCGTATCACAGAATTTTTTTTTTGTGGAGGGAGGACGTAAGGTCCAGGAACTCGGCTGAGAGGACTAAAGCGGGGTGGAGGGGGGTTGGTGGCGAGGATTGCTTTAAAGCTCTCGAATCTCTGTAAAGTGGCTCAGTTTCATTACTCTTCGTATTTTGGAGGGGAGGAGGGGTACTTATACACTTTGCACTTCCCCTCCCCCCTGAAAGTTCCAGTAATATCTAAAGTGCAATCTTACTCAAGGAAGCATCAAATTACACAGCCATATAACAAACCTTTCAAAGGCATCGTTTTGCCAGAGCTGGCGTTGTGGCGCGTGGGTTTCTCGTGCTGACTGTGAAACATACAGAGCTCGTACAAAAGCCTGACAGTGGCTCGTTTCAGTTAAGTTTGTCCTAAGCGATCGAAATAAATCACTACGACTCAACCCATGCCCCCCCCGGCGGCCCCCCCCGGGGGGGGGGTACCCTATCCTCAGTTCCAAAAAATTAGGACTAAAATTAGTTAAAATTAGACAACGCGTTGGTTGCAAGTAAAATACCTTTGAAACTTGGTTTTTATAACATTTCAAAGGTACCGGTAATAAAATTGCTGGGAATGAGTTATTTTTTGGGAAGCCCTCCTTGTATACCACTAGCTGAATTGTCGGACCATAATTTCAAATCTTAATTTTTTTTGCTCACACTCCCTCCCAAAAAATTTCGTAAAAACTAACAAGCGCATCTGCCTACATTACATTTAAATGGT
The DNA here is from genome assembly GCA_023313725.1 of Lithobius niger. Taxonomy (NCBI): domain Eukaryota; kingdom Metazoa; phylum Arthropoda; class Chilopoda; order Lithobiomorpha; family Lithobiidae; genus Lithobius; species Lithobius niger. The sequence goes on along the minus strand of JAHWFP010179207.1, from coordinate 8,086 downwards.
TTTTCACTTCCATGCGTAGATCATAAAGCAGATCCGACAACGTGTTCGTTCATGAAACCCAAATGAAACTGCTTAATTGCAGCTTCGTAAAAAAACAACACCGCACTAGCCAAAAGACGAAAAATCGTGAATACACACATTACATTTAAATAGTTTCTTTCTACTGTGTGAATTTCGTAACGGAGCGGACATGGTGGTTATTCATCAAATCCATATAGGCCTAGGCTAGATATGAACGAAAACAGCATTTTATTTCTAATATTTTTACAAAAATCGCACGATTCTATCTACCCTTGCGCCATCTGTTATCCTTTATATCGTTAAATATTGCAGCAAGCGAAGGAATGCACACCATAAAAAAAACAAATATTATCAACAAGGTAAGCATTAGCTAAGCTTGCGTACATTAACCTAAGAAAATATGATAAGTTTTCAAGCACCAGTGAACGATCTGTAAGTAAAGGTTACCGACATAAATGATAACAGATGGCGCCACTGTCGAATCGTAGAATTTTTCCATTCGTAAACTACCCGTGTGTAATAGATCCACTTCTGCAACGCTAAAAACTGCTGCACAAAATTCACGTTTTCGGATAAAAATCTGGCCCGTATCGCTCATGTTAAATTTTTGACTCAGTTAACATCAGTTTGCGATAATATTTGGAAATTTGATTATCTTGGTCACGAGTGGTAATCGTCGAGTGTGTAACTCGAGCGCCTTCCCGCAAAATTCACATTTATATGGCCTTTTGTTGACGATTGTATAAGCACACTGCTCCTAAACTGCACGTTAAACATGGCTTTAAAGCACATCTAATGACCACAAAAAGTAAACGTAAGCTAAGCCTGAGTAAAGTAATCTGAGAGAATCCATAATGTTCTCAATCACCAGTGCACAATCGAAAAGTTAACGACACAAACGACAACAGATGGCGCCACGGTATCATACAATTTTTTTTTCCCATTCGTGAACAAGCAAGTTTTTATAGTCAAAACCAGAGATACTATAGCTAACGTATCTCTGGTTAAAACGGTAGCTTAACGTAAACGTTTTCAGGTAAAAATCTGGCCCAGATTCCTCACATTTGGCGTGGTTAACATCAAGTTGTGATAATATTAAAGATTTTGTTATCTTGGCTGCCAGTGAGCCTATACGTAACTCGAACGCCTTCCCGCACAATTCACATTTGTAGGGCGTTTTGTTGACGCACAGCGCTCTGCAATTACACGTAAAACTTGACTTTAACGCACATCTCCAGACTTTAGTAACGAGAATGATTAGTTACTAAATGAAAACCTTCATTGCAGTCTTTCCTTATTTTCGTAATGGTTTGCCTGGAGATCATTCAGGCTGCCATGCAGCCGGCTGCTTTCGTGCCACTGGAATCGGTTTGCTTTAGAGCCTCCATTCACTTTTTGAGCACTACCTGTGAATAGCCGCTTACTGGTACAGTACCTGTAAATAGTCAGTTACTTACAGGTATAGTACCTGCAAATAGCCAGTTGTTTGCAGGTACTGTACCTGTAAATAGCCACTTCCAAAAAAAAATGCTTCACGTTCTGCTGTTTTAGTAACAGCGACCTTCGGGGGTTTCTGCATGACTAAATGTGAACGAAATCTTGAAAAATTAAGGGGAAGTTGCAGGGATAAACAAAACAACTGAAGGGGATGCGCTGATTGAGTTAGCGAAGCGAACGAAATCAGCGATTGTTAGTTAGCGATTGTTGTGTGTGCAAAAATGGGATTGAAGCATCTTAAACAGACGGTGTAACCTTATGTACGTTCACAGTCCTATGGAAGTTGTGATATCCACCCAAAACCAAAACTGGTAGAAAAACCCGCCAAGTTCCCAAAAACGGTCGGCCTTTGAAGGAAGTGATATCATTCAACCAGGGAAAGGTCGTCAAAGTTAATCCTATTAGCCAAGTTAATCGCACCGAATAATACTTTGGACGTTAAATGAAAACTTGAAGATTGCTACCGCTAGTAGCAAACTTCTAGTTTTCATTTAACTTTCGAACTATTAGTATGTGCGATTAACTTGGCTAATAGGATTAACCTTGACGGCCTTTCCCTGATGGAATGATATCACTTCCTTCAAAGGCCGACGTTTTTTGGGAACTTGGCGGGTTTTTCTACCAGTTTTGGTTTTGGGTGGATAAAGTTAACACGAGTTAGCAAGCAACCTCAACTTCCCAACTTGCAAATAAAGCAAAAAGTGTAATCGCATTGTGTGGTGTCCTGCCTGCCCCGGCATGCCTTGTGCAATGCATGTCTAAAAATTAACCAACAATTTTAACAAGTTATGATTAATTTGGTAGTAAATAGACAATTTTACTGTTCAATTTCAGTGGTGAAAGTGGAGCAGGTAAAACGGAGAGCACAAAACTCATACTTCAGTTCTTGGCCGCAACGAGTGGTCAGCATTCCTGGATAGAACAACAAATTTTAGAAGCGAACCCAATATTGGAAGGTAACAATAATATAGTATTATATTAAATTTTGTAATTGATTTTTTTTTAATTCTAGCTAATTATTTTATTATTATGTTGGTAGCGGTCCTTATGTAAGCCTCAGCATGGACTTCCATGTTAAACGTCAAACTTTGAACTCCTATAGTCTCGCCCAGAATTGACATAGACCAACGAAATTCGGCGGGTCGTGTCGTAACTCTTTCACTGCCTTACAAAGTTTAATGACAACAATCAAACCGTTCAGCGTCCACAGCATGGTCATTTCTTGTTGTTGTTGGGACTCTTTGCCTTCACCTGGAGATCGAACCACTGAACCTATTTTCAAGTTCTATAGCTTAAAACGTAGGTATGGACACGGCATAAGGCCTTTCACAGGCTATTTTAATGTACCTACAATATTCTTTACACGGAAAGCCAAACGGGCTAGAACTTTTGCTCTCACCTAGAGATCGAACCAATGAACCGATTTTCAATCTGTATAGCTTAAAATGTAAGTATTAACACCGACCAGGGCCTTTTGAACACTATTTTGATGGGACTGCAGTATTCTCGTCGGCAGAGCAATTATTATTGTAGAGCACTGGGCAGAAATCATTAATGTTGTTGTTGGGACTTTTTGTCCTCACCTGGAGATCAAACCACTGAACCGATTTTCAAGTTCTATAGCTTAAAACATAGGCATGGACACGGCCTAGGTCTTTTCGGCAAGCTATTTTAATGTAAATACAATATTATTGACACTGAAAGCCAAATGGGCTCGGGAGGAGGAGAGACTGACTCAGACCGGCCAGGCTGTCAATACCTGAAGTGGGCATGGCAGTGCGGACGGGCAGGGTAGCTTTGCTCTCTGAGTGGAGGGGAAATTGAATGGAGTGTTCTGGTTGGAAGGGAATTGTAGGAGCTTAAAGAGCAAAGGGAATTGCCGACTTTGGGCATTAGAGGCCACGTTTTGAAAGTGCAACTGAATTTGGAACTCATAACAACGTGAATAGGCCTATAAAATAAAATATAAAACTACGATATTACGTATTGCAACTATTGAAGGAAGGGGGGGGGGG
>JAHWFP010179205.1:0-10186 GCA_023313725.1 Lithobius niger | reverse complement strand
ACAAATTGAAAATCGGTTCATTGGTTCGATCTCTAGGTGAGAGCAAAAGTTTTAGCTCATTTGGCTTTCCGTGTCAAGAATATTGTAGTTACGTTAAAATAGCCTGCGAAAGGCCTTAGGCCTTGTCCAGACCTACGTTTTAAGGTATAGAACTTGAAAATCGGTTCAGTGGTTTGGTCTCCAGGTGAGGGCAAAGAGTCCCAACAACAACAACAACAACAAGAACAACAAGAACAACAAGAAATGGCCATGCTGTGGACGCCGAACGGTTTGATTGTTGTCATTAAAATTTGTAATGTGGTGAGATAGTTACGACACGACCCCAAATACAGAATTTCGTTGGTCTATGTCAATTCTGGGCGAGACTATAGGAGTTCAAAGTTTGACGTTTAACATGGAAGTTCATGCTGAGGTTTACATAAGGATCGCTATCGCGGTCCTTGATAAAATAAAGAGTAAATGCCGTAAGGAGCCAACTTTGTGGAAATGACGTGGAGAAATGACTAAGGCTCTTCTAATATCACAGTATCATATGGCAGGATCCACCCACTTCTCTCCGAAACTTACACCTTATATGTAGCCAATATACACTTTTTTTTGCGGTTGTGTAACAAAAAAACGTACAATGTTTTGTTCACCTTAAGCAAAACTATGTTATTCGGATAAATTCTTCTTTTATTTGTCTAACGATGAGAACCTATACTTGCTTGCAAACCGAATAAATTTTCACTTAAATAAGCTACTGGAAATGTTTAAAATTTTTGTTGTATATAGGCCTATGCTGGTATCAATATTGATTTTTTTTTTTAAATGGTGTCAAAATAGCCATAAAGATGTATTACAGTTAAAGAATGCATCTGAGCTATAAATGACAGTGGAATACCCAAAGTTGCAATTTAAGCCACTGGGACATAGCCATGGACACTACTTTGGGGAAATGGGCTGCACTTATAGCGCTTCCTCAAACATCTTGGCTAAGGTTAGCGAAGCCATCATTTAATCAATTAATCTGACTTCATAAGTTTCTAGAAAAACACATGGTACACGTGCTGTCCGACCAAAAGTCAGAAGCGCCCTTTCTAACCAGACTCTGATACAACTACCAACAAAGTTTCAGACTTGTGCAAGAAATCATAACTGTCTTCTTCCACAAAGACTACCTTAAAAAGGCCAAAAAAATAAGAAAAATAACATTTAAACTAACCTGTGTTTCGTTGGCAAGAGTTTCATTAAGTATAGCATCCTCTATAACTTTATTGTCGACTACTACAACAGTAACTGTAGTAGTAACGTTGAAGTCTACATCCTGTGAAGACAAAGGGACAAATTAGCTATGCAGGAAGAATGATTACTTACAATACAGTAAGGCTTTTACAACAACAATGCAGGCTCTATTTAAAAAAAAATGTAGGACTATCTCTAAAGAAGATCTAAGAAAATAACTACCAACAAATTCAGTGAGAAGGAAATGCTACACAATAACAGAACGTTCTAAAGGAAACAATGTACACCCAACATTCATTCAAGCAATACGGCCCTCAAACCTAAATTGGATTCAGATTTATGTAATTTACTAGCCATTTCTTTCAATTTAGTTGTTGGTATAACGGTTAAGTAGCAGCTGTCCCTTTAAAAATCCATCTGTGCACGGGTCTACATGTTGGCTCGAGTTAATCCATCGGGTTAACAAAATAAATTACACTTATCTGGTAATGAAATATGGAGTTTTATTTGATTATCTTGGTAAAGCGTAAGCACGCATGTCTTTTCTTGTACTCAATGCTAAAAATTGAGCCATTATTGCATGAAAACCATAATTTTATGCTTTACACCAAACGAGTTGCTTTAGAAGAAGAAAAATTAACAAATCAACAGACTTATTTTTGAGTAAATTTAACACTACTTACCGTAGCCATTAATTTCACTTGATAAACAGTCTTCGTTGGCAGGGGAAGGGGTTTCAGAAGTACCAAAGAAGCATTCATGCTGAACTGATCCATGCTCATAGGAACGACTTGAAAGTATTCACACACCTCGGGGAACTGCAAGTGGGTAAACAGCCATAAACAAACAGAACAATTAAATAAAAAACAATAGGTGAATAATCAGCTTTTCTTCGGTAGTACTGTACAATTTTGCCATACACCAGGGGTCAAATTATTCAGACATACTAAGAAAAACGGCACTTCAAAAATTGCATTTCACACGCCGGATGAATATCATTGGATGCAAAGCGCACAACTTAATTTTTCCTGCCTTTTGAACGACACAAGGTAGACCCTGACGAAAATAGCTTGAAAAGAGCTTTCTAATGACAGTTTTTTCTTCCAAGTTTAACTATAGCTTAACTTTTGATTCCATTAAGTAATAAGACAGTCCTGGTTTGTGGCTTTTTCGTTTAAATCCGTGTTTGCAATTCACGTTAGTTAGGCCTTGCCAGTACGGCCCCTTGTAAGCCAGGGAACTGAACACTATGAGCACCCTAGTAGCTGCACGATTCCATTTAGTTTAACTTTGGGTACAGGTTTTCCTTTTCAGTTGCAAGCCCTTTACACTCACTCCCGATGCCGTAGCATGACCAGGACTTGCGATCAAAACATGATTCACTGTACGTACTACAAACGACCAATTGCTGTTGTCCCATTAAGATGGTGGAATGTGCGCTCGTGGATACTGTAAACATGCTTCCTACGAGCTAAGACAAACCACACATGTAGGGGTTACATTTAATAAATTTTCAAGTAAAAAACTTCATCCATTCGTAGCAACATATTTTCATCATAAACAAAGAAGCAACAATTTGCATTTTATATTTCAGTTGTGCTGCATAAAATGAAACTGAAAGTCAAAAGCAAAATTTTGTTAGCAATAGGCTATAGCGGACACGAGCGATCACATGGAGCATACAGAGCTCCAATCATGGAGTTGGAACGCTGAGTGTTGGCAGAGTTGTCCCAAAACAAAATGTAGGACCTAGTCATTATTTTTTCAAGGTTTAAGCAAACCAGTACAATAACTACGTCATAACCAAAATCCCCAGGTCTGTCATGACAGCAACATGCTCTCCCTCACTGGATCTTGACCTTTTGTCCAAACAGGCTTCCCTCCGAGGTTCTGGGGGGGTTTAAACCGGCTGGCTACGGGGCGGGGGTGTTTGAGCAGAGGTCTGGGAGGAGTGAATGCACAATTTTTAGCTGGTGCGAAGTACTTAAGGAATTTCCGACAATAAGTGCACGACCACATGTAGTGAATAGCTGCATTACAAAATGCAGAGGGCAATGATGTCCACTTCTAAAAGACTCGTGATCTTACTACGTTTCCATTGTTTCTAATTTTACATCACACAAAACAGGAAAACAACAAGTCCACAAAATTTTAAAACTTGACTATCGTTCAAATTTAATATCATATTTTGCTAGGAACGGGAGTGAGCATTTCAGCATAGCCTAAGTGTAACAATGCAGGCTTCCAGAGGCGAGTTGAATTGTTTTACAATGCATTCAAATCGGGTAACATTTTTGGTGAACATTATATATTATTGTTCCCATGCAAACTGTGCCAGATGGCGCGGATAGTAAACATTCTTGACTGGCTAAAAGTTTTGTCTTTGTTTAGTTTATTTATGAGTAAAATGAAAGAATCTGTTTCCGCAAAAAAACTCAAGAGTTTTAAACAAAATAACGATATGTTGGTAATTTCTTTGCCAGTAGGGTTCAAAGTTGGCAGTGTGATATGATAGAAAGATCTATTTATTTCATAGATGCGGTTTTCTAGAGCTGACTAAACAATGGGTTTCAAATAATGCCTTCAAATTTCGGTGCCAACCATAGCCTATATCATTGCCCAATGTGGCCAATGCCTGGAAAATCTGTGTCTGAGCTAGAAGCTTAAACAAAATATGATATTAGTGTTTCTGAACCACAAAACTGAATTTAAAATTTTGAAACTTGACTATCCTTCTAATTTAACATCGTAATTTGCTAGGGACAAAAGTGAGCATTTCAGCATAAGCGTAACAATGCAGGCTTCCAGAGCAGAGTTGAATTGTTTCTGTAAAGGTCTCTCAGATAATTTCTGTCAGGCCAATTAAAATGACATTGGGGGATTCATGGCATAGCAGGGGAAGAGACATACCTTGGTCTCTCATTATGTAAATTTGTAATGCTTGGTTACTTAGTGGAGCACATAATTTTCCGGGTGTTTGTGACGACACACACACACACACACTTCTCCCTGAACTTAGTTCGGACTTTCACCATGAGAAGGCCAAAGTAATTAAAAAAAATTAAGCTAATGCATGGAATATATTAACTGTTAATTACCTGAAGGTATGGTACACAATTTACGCTTACGGTCTCAATGCTATCAATGTCGGTAACATTGATGCCTACGAAGATGATAAAATCTTGAGGAGCATTCTACGAAAGAAAGAAAATGCGGGTAAAAAATACATTTCCATACACTGTAGAGCTTACCAACTTTACAAATGTTGATGTAAATAATACAACGGTGGTGAATTGTACGCAATTTCCGGTTATTTTGCAAACCAATTATTCATTTTTCGAAAAGATAGGACAACCAAAAACCAAAATATCCTTAAATAGGCCTACTTGTACTCATTCGTCAGCCGCTGTATCCATCATTATTCTGTTTTTTGGCTCAACTATTATTGCAAAGTAAGAGATGAGAAATGCAGGCTACGTCAATGAACATAGTGTACATATGATTACGTGTTTGTGTCTTGTTTTCGAAAATATTTCCACACATTACGGTGTGGAGCCATGGTTGAGCTTGCCTTGCACCATGTAACAACTAACAAGCAATAATTTGGCGGCAAACTGCTGGTTGGGGAGAAACGAAAATGAACGAAAACTGTCTCAAATTTTTCTATGGTGGAAATGGCCTATCATATGATGTCCATGTCATCTGATTATCCGAAATCCGATCGGATTCCGGATAACGGGATAATCGTTGCAGGCACTACGGTTGAGTCTAAACACTGAATTAGCATAAGTATTCAGTAGGTGTTAAGGAAACATTAAATTAGTGTTGGGCGGTACCCGAAATTTTTGTGACAGTGCTGGTACCAGATTAGGTACCACGGTACTCAGTATTTAACGGTTCATAAATTTTGGCGGTACTTCCTTCGGTACCTCCGGTACCAACGGTATTTTTTAAGTAGCTTAATCAAACTAATTAAGGTTGGAAATGGAATCATCAATTTCATTTACGTAGCCCCTCCCCCCTCCAAAAAAATACACATAACAAATAATCACCAAGTAGGCTACTGAACTTTGAACTAAATTTTATTTTGCTGTTGAAGTTACACAAATTTGGCTCCACTTTTGTGCTTTGTTTAGAATTCCAATTTTACCATTGTTGATCTTTGATCATTACACTGCTTTGAGCCCTACAACACAAGGACTGACTGAACTATTGTTACAATTTTAGCGCCTTTTTAAAACAATACCGCTTGCATTGTGGCATGCCACTGCGTTTTTGGTACTGTAGTGAGAACCGCCCAATACTACATTAAATACTGTACCAAAATTATCCAGAAAATGAAAAAAAAAACAACCCAACTGAAACCAAATAGAATTTGGGTGATACATGTAGTGACGATGCGATATTTCACTCGCAAACACACTAAGTTTTCCAGAGGATGAGTCGTTTTGCACGTAATTTCTGCAGATGTAATTTATGTATTTTTTGCAACTTTGTACCAGTTCATAAAAAAAAAAAAAAAAAAGAAAGAAAAGCAACCACGGGACTAAATGGCAACTAATCTAACTATTCATTGCCTCTATTTTTATTACTAACCTACTACTTTTTTAAGGACTTTTTTCTTGTCTTTTTTTTTATACTTGTTTACCTATACAGTACTTGGAAATGGAAAAGACTGTAGTTAGTCTTTATACATTAAAATTAATTTTATGTGAGCAATAAATCTGATACATGAGAGTCACGTTATCTGAACCAGTAACAGTGCAACGTATCGGCAGAATACTCAATGATTTTACTCTGTGAACACAAGTTGACTGTTGCAAACTTAAAACAATTTTGTCCGTCGTATTGAAAAAGTTTGCAGAATTGAAAGCAAAATATCAAGTCTGTATTTCGTGTACTTGTAGTGTTTAAACTTTCGTTTTCTCTCTTGTCTTCACCCAACTTATTTTAATGGGTACTCACTATCAAGAATATAAAACTAAAATTATTCAGCTGCAGAGAATCTATTAATAAGATGGAATCGCTACATACTTTACCTGAGGTATTAGTGCTTCGTAAGGACTATTTTCAAAAACGGGCGGATGCCTGTTCACGCCATGCAAAATTGTAGCATTGGAGTCTGTCAAATTATTTGATATAATCTTTTCCATTATTACCGAACTGTTTGGCATTGAAGTCAATGGATTATCACTTACAACTATGGCATTTGTTACTTCTTTATCACTAGGAGTAGACAATGTAATGGCACTTGTAACAGCTAAAACGCTATCATCAATTGGATGGACAGAAGCACTGAAATGAGGTTCACTGCTGGTTAGTTGTGATTCTGTGCTAACTTCGATGTTTAACTCTGATTCATGATTAATTCCCTCTGATTGAGAAACAGTTGAATCGCTAGTCGTGACACTTTCATCTAACGACAATGGGGTAGTCACACTTTCAAGAATCGCAAAAATATCAAACACTGTACGAGTTATTTTATCATCATTAGTGTGGTCAGTTGTGTTAGGGCTAATGGAAGCTGACTCGGTATTTATAACAGAACTCTCAGTAGCACCAAGAGGTTTCAGTGAATTCTTCACATCGTCATCATCACCTAGATCATTAAAGTTTAAGTTAGTAGTATTCAATGGCACCAATGTCGTTGTCTCTGCACCTGGGTTGTTAAAAAGCTTAAATATATCACTAAGATTTATGATGGTTGCTGGAGGCTGCCGGTGTCCCGTATCCAAGTCAATGTTTGGAGTTTCTTTCTGGGGAGCCAGAAAAATATTGTCGTCTGGTGGTGCAGAAAAATTTCCTAAAAACAAATTTGGGAAAACATCTGGAAACGACAAATGTGCAGGCACTTCATGGACACTATGAACTTGAGGATGTTCGTTATCCAGATTCATTAGGTCCGTAGTTTTATTTGATGGTGTGTTGGCAAAACCTCCCAAAGAGTCTATCACTGAATGGTTACTTTCATTATTAGTAACATTGCTATTAACATTAGTCAAGCCATCAACAGTTGTCACAATTGCACTATTGCGTTCAACACCATGACTATTGAAATCTGAAGGATTAAAATGAGCACCAGCCACATCCCCCGAGACACTTATGTGCAATGGCGTATGTGAGATGGGGTCTTCAAATTTGGGTAAATTTAAATTCGACGTAGCACTATTGTTCACATCTTTTTTCAAAGATTCAACACTATCTCCTGGCCTAACTACATGGTCATCGGCATGTGCTTCGTGAACATCACTAACACCAAAATCTGCCAAATCAGCAAAATCGTCTAAAAATGGACTTTTGTCCAACACAGACATTTCTTCGGGCAGATTGCCATGGGGATCACTTGACTCCCCTTGTACTCCGGGAAAATCCCCAAATGGTGCATCCTCATTGTGGATTCTTGTTAGATGGGGATTAGGGTTATCTGGAACATTTTGCCCAAAGTTATCGAAGAACGAGGAAGGTGGTGGGAAATGGCTATGAGCAACATCACCGTGCGCAGAGACTTGATCTCCATTTAACAAACCACCTGAAATGACAGGAAAAAAATTTTAAAAAAATCCACAAGTGTAAATATGCAAAAAGAAATGCAGAAATGATAAATATCTAAACTATATAGAGTCGGTTTGCCAGCGAACAACTAACTATTACTCAGCCGCACTTGCGTGGTATAAACACGAAGGAACACCAAATCGGCTCAATAAATTATAAACAAATACAGATGCAAATCTATTTACGTTGCTTTCGACATAAATGTCAGACTGCTTTTTAAGTCCAAATGGCAACGCAATTATGTTTGCATCTGTATTTATTTAATACGGATGCAAACCTAGTTACGTTGCCTTTTGGACTTACATGAGACTGCCTGAGCGGCGAATCGAACCCACGACCTCTGAAATCAAAGGCCAAGGTCCTACCGCTAAGCCAGACTGACAAATTTGCAACATTTATATATGATTGACTAAACGTAAAAAAAAAAACTGTGTCATACAGGAAAGTCAACATGAATGCATACATGTTTAAATGCCCAGATGGGTGAAGCATACAGAAATCTGGTAACAATGACGCAAACAACGAAAATAATTTTTGGGTTTACTGCCAATATAATATTTCTCTACGGATGAAAACATACGCTTATAAGGAGTAAAGTTTTCCATTTTTTTTTCCTCAAAGCAATTCAAGTTGTTATGAAATGAACAAATACTTGTCAGTAGACATTTGCGTCCTAATGGAAGGAGTCCTGCAGGAAGGCTCTAATTGGTTCCGTCCTAAAGTCTAACTGGTGGGGCATTCCAGCAGACAGACAAGGTGCTGGATGCTATCAACCAAACAAATGTAGTCAAAAGTACAGCTTTAGTTATCTGGAAGGAATAGCCTACTGCCATTGGAAAGTTCATTTTAAGTTTTATAAAAAGGGACAAACCACAAGGTATGAAAAATACTAGGGCGTCAACAGTCAAGACTGTCGACAAACTGAAGCAAAGCGATTGCAAACAACCCGTGTTGCATTGGAGACAGCTTTGCGGCTTACGTTTTCGGTTGCATCATCACATCTTGTTTCTTTATCCATTTGCTTTGCTTTTGTAGCGCATCGCTGGATGGCGTTGACGGTGGTTTCCGACTCCTGGTGAGTAAATAGGTAAGCAGCTCACACCACCTAAACATTGTGTCACCTTGATTATTCTTGAACAACATTACGATTTTAAATTTTCTTTCTCAAAATCACCTCTGGATATAATGCTATCAATGTACAAAATCTGGTGTTAATTGATGAAGTGGTTATTTCGTGATGCGGATACAAAGCTTGCATTGGAGTGGATTCATAAACGAAGCTCCGGTCGGCATTAATTCGGCTTTGCTACAAAAATCAGTCAAACCTAGGTCAGAGGTTAAATTATTGGCTGCGCAGGAGAAAACTGCACCCTGTCTGTTCCGGGAGTGGAAATTCTAAAAATATTTTCTAAAAATAGAAGAAATTAAATGCTGGTGAGAAACTGCACTCCCAGAACAGACAGGATGCAGTTTTCTCCTGCGTAGCCAATAATTTAACCTCTGACCTAGGTTCGACTAAATGCAACAAAACAGCATGTCTGTTGCTCGGGGAAGTCAACTTTAACAAGGAAGTAAGCACCTTTAAACCGACTTTGACCTTGGACCTCTTGCACATTTGACACATCATCATGCCTTGAAAAAAATAAACTTACCTTGATGAGGTGAGGGTGGCGGCCCAGGAACTTCAAGGACGTCCTGGGCTTGAACCAAAGCTGGAAAATATAGAAAATTTTTATTTCTATCAGAAGAAGACAGACCACACAACCGTAACAAACGTGACAATCATTTCAATAAAAAAATAATTTCGAAGTTTCTTTCCCAGTAAAAGTGCAAAAAAAAAAAATGAAGAGAAAGGAAGTAAAGATGAATTCCTCACTTCAAGCATCAGTAGGCATTTATTTTAAGCCACCTGTGAGATTCGTTGACTGACTCAAGACATTGTCCGATACGGGTCAAAACCATTCTTGACTGCATATTTTAAAGCTAATAGCATTCACCATCGGCAGAGACTGACGACAAATGCACTGATGAGTAACGGTTTTCCTAACGAGCAAGTCAGGCTAATTAAAGCATAATAATTAAAATGTTAGTCAGTGTTCCAAAAAAGATCAGCAGAGGATTAAACGATCACTTTGTTCTACTCTTCCCTCCTCTAAATGGCAATTCCAATGGCAATTTATGTTGCCTTTTGGACTTACGGTATATGTCAGACTGCCTGAGCGGGGAACCAAACCCACGACCTCATGCAATTTAAATGTATTTTAACTATGTACACATTCTTTTTTTTTTTTTGCAGGCACAAAAAATATTGCTTACGCACGGAGGAAAATACGCAATATTCCAGATAGGCCAGAACGATTTAACAATTCTTGGCGAATTTTCGATAGTCAGTTAGCTGTGGATGGAAAAA
>JAHWFP010179204.1:0-21742 GCA_023313725.1 Lithobius niger | reverse complement strand
GGAAAATACGGGTTACTAATGTGCTCTCATAACAATAGTATTAAATAGGGGAGGGAGAAGAAAGAATGGTGAGGTGGAGAAGGAGGAAGTAATTAAAAGAAATAAAAAGTAAAAATGACTGGCAAATGAAATATTGAAGTTAATAAATAGAAAACGTTTATTTTTTCGTAAAATTGCTGCAAATTTGATTTCTGCATAAGCGAAAACAAAAAAATTGACATACGTATAACATTTACGCTGTATTTTCGTAAACGGATAAATATGGTGGTAAATTTTAAATCTTTATTTCAATTTATACGTTTTTGCGTATGCACAAATCAATCTTGCAGTCAAATTTATTTTAAAAAATAAACATTTTCTAGTTATTAATTTCAACATTTCATTTGCCAGTCATTTGTAATTCGACGTGTCAGACGTCGAATTAATGTGGTTGTGCCCAAAAAAAGGACTAGGCGCGATTCCTGTCAGCGATATCTCCTCAAAAAACAGACTCGTTTGTTCAATTATGATCCGAGGAACTAAAAGTCTAGTGATGGGAGAGTTGCATTGTAGAAGCTCAAAATGTATTATGCTCTATAAAAATAAGATTTTGAGTAAAAACCTTGGCTAACCTCTATCGAGGTCCCTCAGCGATAAACCGTCGCCCGATAGTAAACGATCATTGGATGACGTCAGCGTAAACGTGTGAGTTCGAACGAAAAATTGCCGCTGACAAATGCGTGTAACTGCGCATTTCGGGAAGTCAGCTCTCAATATTGCGGTCGGTTAGAGGCTATAGGTAGTCTATAGGTGGCTCCTGTCTTATCGAGAAGAACAATACAAAGTGAGTTGTCGCGGCAATCTGGATGGTACGCCGAATTTTTATGCTGGAACCTGTACGATACATTGAATGCGAGGAGCGCGTAGCCTCGTTGCTTTTCGAGTGCGATATATTACAATATTTTATTACGCTTATTTGTGGTGTTGTTTCTTATTGAACGAGTGAGCAAAGCGAATGATGTCCTGTTTTTACAGTGGCGGACTGGCCAGGGAGGGAAGAGTGGGATATTCCTCCTGGCCTCTGACTCTCACATTTTTTTTTAATCCGTAGACTCACTCACGTAAGTTTTATTGGTTCGATATTAGTTTTACTCACAGATTTAAAATTACAAACAATAATAATAATAATAATAAAAAATCATTATAAAACGCTTGTAAAATAAGCACTTTGTATTGAGTTGGCCTACATGTGTCATTTGATACTGTTTCTCGATCTCATGCAAATATTTCTCGAAAACAGCGTTCGAGTCGGAAGAAAATATTCTGCTTCCCTTCTTACTTGGGCGGTGATACAAATTTGTGAGGGGTAAAAGGGTGGCCCAATCAATGGTTCGACGCATCACGACCCAGTTTTTTTTGTTTCGCCAGTCCTATTGACATATTTCACAACACAGGACGCTGAACCCTTGGGTAAAGTTTCCCTCGTGACCTTTCACCATGTCAGTCCTACTCTGTCTCCATGTCTGTCTGTTGAACACTACCGCAGTTACGGCCAAAAGCATGAACCAATTCGAATAAAATTTGGTGTATATATTCTTTGAAATAAGGCTGAATGAATTTAGTTATTCTGTAATTAGTTTTTATCATTAGTTTTTCGTATATAGGCGTAATATCAAAACAATGGCGAAATAATTAATTTAGCATGAGCAGTCCAGATTCTTCCACACGCTGCCGTATGGTAAGTGAAGGCAGGTTAATTTGGATCTCTTCCACTTACTCCAAACGCACATTGTATTATATAGTAACAAACATTCCAATGATTGTTATAAATCATTGGACCGCAAAATTAAGCAAAATGACCAAAAAATTAAGCAGTAAAGCCACATGAAATTGCAGTGTTATATTCAATGTGGACTTTGTCACAATTTTCGTGTGATTATTTTAACTTTTGTTAAATACACCTAAAAAGTGTAAATAAATTTAAAGTAGTCAACCTCATGTACCCTCAGCGCAATACGATTTCTTCTATTCCCTCCCCCCCCCCACCTCCAAATTAACTGCTGAATTTACTGAAAATAAGGTGATCGAAGAATTTAAAATGTAAAAGCCTGATGAACAAGAACAAGGAGGACAGGAAACTGTAAAACAATGAAGTTTTCAGTTTGTTTGTTTTTTTTTGTAACAAAACCAATATCAGCATCCGTTGAAAACTTATCTGGTCAGTGATTGCATCGTCGCACACAAGATTCTGGCTCATTTGCCGTATCGTAGTAGCAAAAGTTACGAAACAATTTTTTTTAATGTAATGTGCAATATAGTAGATATTGTTCAGTACACCACGCATTCAGATTTTTTAGTAGTGTCCTGTTGGTATGTCTGCCGTTCCAACTTCATACGTCAATTACATATTTTTTTTTTATTCTACCATACGATACGTCGAATTACTTTTTATTTCTTTTAATTACTTCCTCCTTCTCCACCTAACTCGAGTTCACCTAACCTTTCTTCTCCCTCCCCTATTTAATCCTATTGTTAAGAGGGCTTATTAGTCACCCCCTATCTTCCCCTGACAAGTGCATACAGTAGTTAGGGAGTGTATGACCGTTTTACCGAATCCCGTTTCGCCGATTACCCTTTCGCCGAATCAATGTCTTAATATTTGGCAGTACGGGAATTCCCCTTTCGCCGAGTAATTTTTTCCCAAATCACGTGCCTTGCTCGCGCTACCGCCCTCACTGCGGCTAAACATATAACATCAGAAACCGCAACTATAATCACAAATTCCTTCCGATTAGGAATGCATCTTTAACTTCTCCAACTTCGCATTTTTTAAGAATAATTTGAATCGGCGAAACGGGAATACCCCTTTCACTGAATTTTAATCAGAGCTTAATTTTAGGCAAATCGGGAATTGACGAAACGGGATTCGACGCAACGGGTATACAGCAAGGGGGCCCCCAACTATAATTATTAGGCCAAAATAGCTTTGTCGCGAATGGGAAATGGCGGTTGTGTAACCACATCCTAAGGCCAGCGTCTTAACTATACGAAGTTGACAAGTTGCCAAGTCTTAGACACCGTCGTGTTCCGGGCTTAGTTCCTATTCACCCTTACGTCATTTACCTTGCAGTGTGCATTTTAATTAAATTTTTTTAACCCTTTCACACTTGGCACCTTGGCACAAAGTGTAGTCAGTTGGCTGAAGAGTTGTCCCTTGTCGGTAGAGCATTTATCACTAACCTACGATGCCGCGAAAAATACTGAAACACTGATGTTTAAGTTCTTGCTGTGTTCCTTCTGACCTGATGGCCCCGACTCGATGTGTACTGAGACAACAAAAGTGACAATGTCATTGCCGCACTCGTGCCTCCCCCCCCCCCCTCCAACTCCCTCCTATCTCCTTTCTATAGGCACTCACGCCCGGACTGGTTAGACGTGCATAAAAACTTATAGGCTTCGTTCTTGGACTGGAAGATATAATCCAGGGTCGTTTGGCGTCAACAGGCCGTTTACCTATTGCATTTCTCGCTTCTGTCATACCAGGTAATGTTCCTTACCTTTCTGTATTTTGTCTGAAAATAGAAATTGTATTTCGTATTTTGATTTAGTTTTATTCGGCGTGATGGTGGCAGCCTCCCCCCCCCCCCACGCAGTTCCTCCACCCCCAGCAATCCGCAGGAGTCGTGATGCAAAATTATTTCATTTTATTAAGAAACACGCTAGTTTGCAGCCTCGCAATTACAACACTTCCGTCCCATCTAGATAACGTGTCTAGATGCGGGGCAACCGTTAATTGGCGGAGCGAGCGAGCGAAGCGAGCGAAGCGTAGCCTATAACGGACACCAAATTGCAAAATGTTGGTTGGTTGGTCTGTTGGTTGCACATCTTTAGTCTGGGTGGAGCCTAAACGAAAGATCGGATTGGAATGAAATTTGGTACAACGCTTGATGCCCCAAACAGTATTGCTGAGCCAAAATTTGACGTAAATCGAACAATTATTACGGGAGAAATAACAAATTTTCGAATTTATTTCTAACACTCACCATTGTAAATTTGGAATCGTGAATAGTTAAGGAATTCCGACGAAGTATACACTGTGCTGTTGGTAATCAAGTGAGCTTTAAAATAAAAGCCAAAATAAATCATCGTAGCTTCCTTACAGCTGACAATCTTTTTTGACATAACTCAACGAAATAATAACATTTGATCATCCTTTAACCACTAGAGGAAGACAAACAAATGGGAAAAAAAAACCAGAAGGATTCGTTAACGACTCCCATTCGTTTCATGTAAAAAAGAATGCTTGCAGGAATTCAGCCAACATGGCAACCAAAGTGGCGTTGACACTATCAACGGGAATCTTAAATGTGAAAATCAAATCGCCGCTGCAGGAGGAAACCGTTCATATAATACGACAGTACACAGCAGACTACGTATTTATATCACAACACAGAACAATAATTTGGCTTCGTATTGTAATTTCAAGATTTCTAGATTGCTATGGAAACTACACTCTCCATCCCATGTTGCCAGAATAAATAGGCCTAACATCGAACCCAATAGGCCTAATTTCTCTACTGTTGTCACTTACGAAACTAAAACGGGACTAACAATTAGGCTTAAAATTAGGATCTAGAATTATTTAAATTCTATGTTCACAGCCAAGCTAACACCGGCTGATCAACAATTGTAATAATTCAAATTAAAAAAAAAAAAAAAATTAGCGTTTGGCGTTGCAGTACGTGCCAGAGGTGTGCGCTTCAACATTGTCGTAGAAGGCAGCGTAGAGAGCCGCGGATGTTTCGAATCTTTTGATTGTTGTGAAGTACTATCGTTAGTGGTGATTGTGTAGCTTGCAATTAAATGCTTTATTGTTAATATTTTAAATCTAGGAAAGATACTCTGCAATAAATATAAACAAGCATTATTGACGGTGGCACGTTCTTTGCCAGCTTAACCACGGCGGCTAACGTTGTATTTTACAACGGCGGCGACGGCGCAAAGAGGCTGTAAATAACGAAACGGATACTAAATATGGGTGCAAACGAAAGTATCTTAAAATTACTATGAAACGTAGCCTAGCTAAAATTTAAACAACACCAGCAAAAAGCTTCAGCTCAACTGTAGCCGAATGAATATTGCCCCAAGCTTTTTAAGGACCATTAGCAAACATTGCAAAGCCATTATAATAAGAGGA
The DNA here is from genome assembly GCA_023313725.1 of Lithobius niger. Taxonomy (NCBI): domain Eukaryota; kingdom Metazoa; phylum Arthropoda; class Chilopoda; order Lithobiomorpha; family Lithobiidae; genus Lithobius; species Lithobius niger. The sequence continues at coordinate 16,566 of JAHWFP010179204.1, read as the reverse complement.
AATACAAATTTAAAATATATTTTTCTTGGCTCCGCCTACAATAGGCCCAAAGCTTGTTTCCTAGTATTTAATACAGGTTTTGAACTTTGGTTTAAAGCTTTGCCACGTCAATTTGACACTTTTGTACTTCAATTGAACGTTTTGTGGATTCAAATAAACGCTCTTGGCTTTGGATTTAACACACTTTCACTTGAATTTAACACTTACGCGTTTGAAATTAAAGCATTGCAATAAACTCTTCGAACTATTGATGTATTTAATGACTAAGCCAAATTACGTAAAAACAAAATTACAAGATTATGAAGTATTAAAGCCTACAAAATTACAACGAAAACTATAAATAAAATTATGAAAAAATATATGTGTGCATTCACTGTATGTAATAATAATTTCAATGGAATTCACAATTACAAAAACCATTACAATTCCATTCTTAAAGTACGTATCTTAACGAAATCTAGAGTAGGTAGGCTACATAGGCTATTGACCATGCGTTACGGAAGGCTAGTTGTGACATTAAATTTTTAATGAACGTAAGTATATTGCTGACACAAATTTAAATTTGAATAAGTAAAACTGCGTTTGGTGGCCGTTTAATTTCGGATAGCGATGTCTTAACTTGATAAATGTTTTCCGTAATTTTGTGATTTCTATTGAAATTTATTATTAAGGACAGTAAATACGTGGGCTACTTGTATTTTTTTTCGTAAATTTTGTTGTTTTTTTTTCGTTGTAATTTTATCTGCTCTAATATTTTGTAATCTTGTAATTTTGTTTCGTAATTTTTTATAATTTCGTAATTTTGTTACGTAATTTGGTTGAGTCATTAAATGCTTTAATGACTCTTCCCGTTCGAAGAGTTTATTTCAATGCTTTAATTTCAAGTGCATAAACATTAAATTCAAGTGCCAGTGTGTTAAATCAAAAGCCAAGAGCGTCAATTTGAAAACCACTAACGTTACTAGGAAACAGGCTTTGGGCCTATTGTAGGCGGAGCGAAGAAAAATTTATTTTAAATTTGTATTTCCTCTCATTATAATGGCTTTGCAATATTTGCTAATGGTCCTTAAAAAGCTCGGGGCAATATTCATTCGGCTACAGTTGAGCTGAAGCATTTTGCTGGTGGTTTTTACATTTTAGCTAGGCTACGTTTCATATTAATTTTAAGATACTTTCGTTTGCACCCATATTTAGTATCAGTTTCGTTATTTGCAGCCTCATTGCGCCGTCGCCGCCGTTGTAAAATACAACGTTAGCCGCCGTGGTTAAGCTGGCAAAGAACGTGCCACCGTCAATAATGCTTACATTGTTTATATTTATTGCTGAGTATCTTTCCTAGATTTAAAATATTAACAATAAAGCATTTAATTGCAAGCTAAACAATCACCAGTAACGATAGTACTTCACAACAATCAAAAGATTCGAAACATCAGCGGCTCTCTACGCTACCTTCTGCGACAATGTTAGAGCGCACACCTCTGGCACGTACTGCAACGCCAAACGCTAATTTTTTTTTTAAATTGGAATTATTACAATTGTTGATCAGCCGGTGTTAGCTTGGCTGTGAACATAGAATTTAAATAATTCTAAATCCTAATTTTAAGCCTAATTGTTAGTCCCGTTTTAGTTTTGTAAGCGACAACAGTAGAGAAATTAGGCCTATTGGGTTCGATGTTAGGCCTATTTATTCTGGCATCATGGGATGGAGAGTGTAGTTTCCATAGCAATCTAGAAATCTTGAAATTACAATACGAAGCCAAATTATTGTTCTGTGTTGTGATATAAATACGTGGTCTGCTGTGTCTGTCGTATTATATGAACGGTTTCCTCCTGCAGCGGCGATTTGATGTTTCAAATTTGAGATTCCCGTTGATAGCGTCAACGCCACTTTGGTTGCCATGTTGGCTGAATTCCTGCAAGCATTCTTTTTTACATGAAACGAATGTGAGTCGTTAACGAATCCTTCTGGTTTTTTCCCCATTTGCTTGTTTTCCTCTAGTGGTTAAAGTGTTATGATCAAATGTTATTATTTCGTTGAGTTATGTCAAAAAAGATTGTTAGCTGTAAGGAAGCTACGATGATTTATTTTGGCTTTTTTTTTTAAAGTTTACTTGATTACCAACAGCACAGTGTATGCTTCGTCGGAATTCCTAAACTATTCACGATTCCAAATTTACAATGGTGAGTGTTAGAAATAAATTCGAAAATTTGTTATTTCTCCCGTAATAATTGTTCGATTTACGTCAAATTTTGTCTCAGCAATACTGTTTGGGGTAGCAAGCGTTGTACCAAATTTCATTCCAATCCGATCTTTCGTTTGGGCTCCACCCAGACTAAAAATGTGCAACCAACAGACCAACGGACCAACCAACCAACATTTTGCAATTTGGTGTCCGTTATAGGCTACGCTTCGCTCGCTTTGCTCGCTCGCTCCGCCAAAAATGAAGCACAAAAGTGTTAAATTCAAGTACACAAAAGTGTCAAATTAACGTGCAAAACCGTTAAACCAAAATTCAAAACCTGTATGTGCTCTGAAATACGATTTTAGTGTTTTACTCGGGTAAACAATACTGCAATAAAAACGGCTGAAGCCGGGATTTTAGTGTTGCTTGACAAAATAAAAGTTATGTCACACAACATATCGTTTTCTATTTACAAATAGATGGGAATGTCACAGTGTCTATAGGTCTACTAACTACTACTATCACTGCAGTACTACTACAGGCATGTATGGATAGATTCTACAACCATTTCAAAACAACACTAATTCTAAAACTCGCGATCTAATGCAGAAACGTAGGACACTGACTCTGCAGCTTAAGAGATTATGGTTTAGCTTTGAAGTACTTTTTTGGCGAAGAGAGATAGCCCAGACATAAGTTGCCTTTATGGGGAGGGGGGGGGGATTGGGGGAGGCGGATAATTTCGATAGAATGAGACAAAATTATTAGATTCCATTTACGCTATAATAAATTAAATAAGAAATTTAGGACCATCCTTCCTTTCAGAAAGCTAAAATGTTTAACATTGGACTTCCTATGGAATCCCAATATTTACAAGTTTCTCCCGTATTCTCAATGTGGCTGCGTTGCCTGTTTCTCTGTCGTGTTACCCGCAACAACGATCGCGAATGCAGTGATTGTTACTCAAACAACTTTGAAACTACTCAACTCGACTGTAATAGCCAATTTTATTTTCGCTATTTACACGGCCGGCGATCGCCAGTGTTAGTAAGGGTCGACTTAGGATCTCTGTGTTAAACTTTCAACTTTGAGAGCCTATAACTCCGTCAAAATTAAACATATTTAAACCAAATTTGGAATCTGGCCTTGACTAGTCAAGGCCTGTCTACAGTCCAAAAATTGTGAAATTCAGTCCAGCCAAACCCGAGATACAGAGAGGGGCCAAATAGACAACTTCTTGTTCTTGGTCTTGGTCTTGTTTTTGATCTTGGTCTTGTACTGGGGATGTACCTTTCGTCTGTCCTCTCTACAGGTCAAACTATTTGTCCTGTAAAGCTGGTTCTTAGTTCATTTTACAAATTTGCTCCGTTGATGTGCCCTTTCCGTAAGTCCTTTTCTAATTGGTCAAGTGGTTCAGGGATTACGGAGCTCTAAACGACCAGACTGATTGTTTTACATTGTTTTAAACATTGTTATTATGCAACAATGCCATTTAGCAAACGTCAGCTGCAAGACGTAGACTGAAGATTAAAGGATTTGTTTCTATTATTAACACTAGCGATAACCAGGTTAGTAAGGGCCATAGTTATTTACCGAGCTTAAAGGCGGCGCAACAAAACTTAGCGACACTCAAGATTTACCGAGAAAAACCGTGACGAGACGATAGTGGGCCACGTTCCATCTCAGACCTATCCTTAACTTTTAAAATTACAACCTTTGAACTGAAACTTGGTGGGAATTCACCACCACCACACCTATTTACTACATTTTTCAAAGTAACACGGATTAATAAACAAAGACGTATCGTTAAAAGTTAAAAGTAAGGGTGTAAAAGTCAAAACCTTTAAGGAACACAGACAAGTTTTGACTGTAAGTAAGGGTGTAGGTGTCAAATTTGGCTAGTAAGACGCTGCTAAGCATTAGACCCTTACTACCCGGTAATCATGTTAATGACTTAGTAAAATTTTGCAACCTAATTGTATAAATATATTTCAAGCCTATTCGGATTGAACGTGTGTATGTATGGTTATAATAGGTTTTTTTTTGGTTCTTGGAATATGTTTAAACAACTTCATGAACACAATTTTTCTGTGAAATTTGGCACTTTTATGTTTTCTGTGACTTTTGATATTTTAAATTTTTTTTTATTATCTTTGTATGAACTTCGCCATTTAAAGTAATTGACAACAACCAATAATGATCTACTGCAAATGCCAAACCAAGACAAAAATTTTTAACCTAAAGCAAAGCAGGAAATAGTGCATTGCCATAGGGGGTCCCGTGTGCAGTTTAATGAAGCAAACAAATAAGTTGGATAATCTTGTTCTACACCATGCCAGCTTCCCTTTGCACTATGGTGTCATCCTCGTATGCAACCGGAAGTGGCGATATGACGTCATCAAAATGGCCGCCGACATTGGTTAAATAAACACTTATATCTCTGCAACCACTTGACCGATTTACTTTTTCTGTAGCTCGTTTTAAAGCTATTAGGATGCACTATCGTTAAAGTCCTACGAGTCAATACCAAATATGCAAAGGATTTCACGGTATAGGCTCGCAAACATAAAAATGCCTGATTTTTTACTCGAATTTTTATGCTTAGTTGGAAATAACGGCCAAACAACGAAACGGGCGCATTGCTTTCATGGGAATTAAATTATAATAAATTCGGTTAGCTTTAAAATAAGCTATGGAAATTGAAAATCGGTTGAATGGTTCCCGAAATATCAACGTTGAGGCGAACGCATTTCACTAGGATGCTGCCATACTGATGCTGATGCAGCTAGTGGCAGTAAGGATAACTTCCGCAGTTTGTCGTTAGGCGGCGCTTATAATACGACGTTTGAACATTGTTCATCGGCATGTACGTCGTACATCATCTTCTGAGGCAAGATTGAGATGAACTTTCATAACAATCATGTTGTACTCATAATCATATGCAGTATCAGAGTAAAGCGTTCAGAACTAAGACTAGTGTCGGTATTCACAATAATAGAAAATTGGCCTTCAAACAACGGTGTGATTAGGCTTATTGTTTTCCAATTTCATAGTCAGAATGACGTAACAGTAAATCGTCCCAAGACTTCAAGAATAGTCACCATTACCATAAAATAATGTTCGTTTAGCGCTTCAACACCGGTAAATCTAATAATGAGAAGATATCACGTTTTTGTGCATCTCGCATACACTGATCAATGCTACGATTGGGATTTTTCGTTCTTCGTGCTTTCAGTTCAGCGCAACGCTTGGACGACGCGTCTAGCATGCTACGTGAAACCGAGCGTTAAGTCTTTTAAATATAGGTAGTCTTGACATCACAAAAACAGAAGTGCATTACTGGTTAATTTGCTCCATAGATATATAGGTGTTCCGTACCATACCGCAAGGTTCTTAGAATTGAGACGGAACTGGCTGCAGCTGTGATAAAGAAAATGGATGAGAATGATGGTTTTTTCGTACCATCTAGCTTGGTAAAGGGTCGTTTTGTGCATTTCTCTCTTGACAATATGATAATGAAGATTCATAGCGATAGCGTCCTCATTGTCTACAGCTGCATTAAGACGGATCTTTTGATTTTCTGAATTACTACTTCAATGGCTGCTTTTAAATGAGCAAAGGCAGTTTTAGTTTCAACCTTACGTAATGTATTATTTTCGGAGCCCTCTTTGTCACAAAAGAAACAAAGAACAATTTTTCCCGTAGCTTTTGTTTTTGGCTGGCACAGCCGAACGTGTAATACGCGCCGAACTGCTAACAGAGGGAGGATTATTTGCAATTGTACTTTTCTGTTATAACTTTCACGTGCACGAGCGTGAATTGTTTTGTTTGTTGTTGCCTTATAACAGTACAGGTGGCAAGTTGTATTGTTTAGGATCAAGCTTTCTGCATTGTCATTGTCTAATCGTCTTCTCTTAGGGTGCATGGCTACGGGCCAATACCCAATAAACACATTTTGATTGTGACTCTTCTCTTCCGATGATACAACCCGTAATCATAGTTAGACAACTCACGAACACAAGTTAGAACGTTCACTAAACTGCCAGGCTTGGGATTAATACTAGCTGTTCATTTTTTAATTTTTGACAAATGAAGCACAATTTGATCATAATTTTTGTTCTAAGTCTTATAGGTATTGCATATGGTGAGCGTTCTGATTTGGCAAACTCCATACTAGATTCCGACTATGAAATTGGAAAACAATAAGCCTAATCACACCGTTGTTTGAAGGCCAATTTACTATTATTGTGAATACCGACACTAGTCTTAGTTCTGAACGCTTTACTCTGATACTGCATATGATTATGATTACAACATGATTGTTATCAAAGTTTATCTCAATCTTGCCTCAGAAGATTATGTACGACGTACATGCCGATGAACAATGTTCAAACGTCGTATTATAAGCGCCGCCTAACGACAAACTGCGGAAGTTATCCTTACTGCCACTAGCTGCATCAGCATCAGTATGGCAGCATCCTAGTGAAATGCGTTCGCCTCAACGTTGATATTTCGGGAATCATTCAACCGATTTTCAATTTCCATAGTTTATTTTAAAGCTAACCGAATTTACTATAATCTAATTCCCATGAAAGCAATGCGCCCGTTTCGTTGTTTGGCCGTTATTTCCAACTAAGCATAAAAATTCGAGTAAAGAATCAGGCATTTTTATGTTTGCGAGCCTATACCGTGAAATCCTTTGCATTTTTGGTATTGACTCGTAGGACTTAATCTGACACGCGAGTGCGGCCCTGTGGCAGACAAGAGGCAGTGTAACGACATAACAGCACCCGCCCTACGACGAAGAATCTTTCCTGGCGCCTATACTTCTTACAGACCAGTAGAAGATGTTCCACAGTACCATCAACCCCACAGGCTGTGCAGATGGGTGAACTCAACCATCCCAGCCTGTGCTGATGAGCCGGAAGCTGTGCATGACCCGTCCGTAACCTAGTTAGGAGTTTGGCACACCAGTTAGGCATATCACCCACCATTGAGACCATTCTACTACTATACTACTACTACTACTATACTACTACTTTTCCAAGGTCTTTGATTGAGACAACGCCGCAATCTGGATGTATGGAAAACAGGAAACGGAGGAGGCTGAGGAAGCGGGGCTAACAATGTCAAAATGTTATAATGCTGCAACATGTAACAATGGGGTTACAATAGGCGAGGCACACAATAGCTAGAAACACGCTAGTGAGTCGCGCCAAGTTAGGCAGCAAACATCACAACAAACATCACATCAATTCAATTGTCGAGGTTGTAAACCATTGTACCGCGACGCCATAGCGTCAGTGTCTTATATCCTGAAGCATAGTTGGGCACATTTCAGGTACTTGGGGAAAAATAATAATGCGGTACAAAAGCTTAAATTGTGTTGAAATCGAGAGCAATGACCCACCTGACAGAAATTAACTCGTGTAGGAATGCCAGCTAAGCTGCTTTCAATGCAAAATCTGACCCTCAATAACTAGCTAGCTAATTCGCTCATTCCCATGTTAAATCCCATAGGGTGATTATTCATCGATACCGAGATAACGGGAAGACTTCCAGCTATGAAATTGGACGAATGGGTGCAGTACAATACGAACTGCATACCTTTTTATTCTTTGGAGCCTGCGGGCGTAACGGGGATGGCGTGGGAGGGCGTGTAAGTACGAAAATATTGTTATAACCATTGTTAGTATTATCGGCATCGTGTCTCATTGGACGGCCTAATTTCGAACTACGAAAACGTGTTTCCTGACGTGCGTGCTTAGACACACACTAGTGTATCACGATAAATCTAAACAACGTTGCAAATAAATTGTATTCACGTTCAATTCACGAAAAATAGCCAACTGTAAAAACAAAGCAAAATAAACAAAGCCAAAACTTGGTGAAGAGGCCATCAAGTTGAGAGTGGTTCGGCCCTTCAAAGGAGTGATATCAACACACTAAAACTAACGAAATAAAACAAATTACAACAAAATTAAAACCAAACCAAAAACCTATAAAGAGGTGACTAAGTTGAGAATGGTTCGTCCTATAGGCAAAAGGTAGCAGCAAATTGTTGAAAACCAATTTCTTGTTGACGTGGTACTTTATTATACAACTGCACGGTAGTAGAGTTGAGTCAATACACAATTAAAAAAAAAAAAAACAGGAGTGACATCATATCAAAAACCAAAACTGGTAAAAGGGGCCGCCAAGTTCCGAATGGTTCGGCTCTTCAAAGGAGTGATATCAACACACTAAAACATTCGTCAACTTAATCGCACCGCATAATACTTTGGACGTTAAATGAAAACGTGAACATTGCTACCGAAAGTAGCAATGTTCTAGTTTTACATTTAACCTTCGAACTATTAATCGGTGCGATTAACTTGGCGAATGTTTTGGTGTGTTGATATCACTCCTTTGAACGGCCGAACCATTCAGAACTTTGCGGCCCCTTTTACCAGTTTTGGTTTTTGGTATGATCGGTTTACAGCTCACTCGAACAAGATGCAACAATTATGGTTTGGTGGCAGGAAAGTAACATTGTCGTTGTTTGAGTTAGCTAGCTAGTTGTGGAGAACCAAAATTAAATGGTCTTGATTTTTACTTAAATCTTCAAATTTTAAACCGTAGGGTACGAAGTCTTAAATTTTGAGGCCTGCCTCAAAATTTGGCGGCCGACATGACTGAGTAATGCGGGCTTCGGAAAGCCAGTTGAATTGTTTCCGCGATTGTTTGCCATGAAACTGCAACAATCCAGAATCAACTACTCATCGAGATGACGCATGCTAAATCTAGAAACACGCTAATGTGTTGCCATCAAATAATAATCATGGGACAAACCTTCGGCGGAACCTGAACTTAAGTATGCATTTCTAATGTTCCGTTTTAACGAAAACAAAAATCAGTGGATAGTGGACACATGATAGACCAGACCGTCGCAATTATAATAAAATGGAAGCGCAAAAAGCCAACAAATTAAGAGCAAAAATCGGCTTCGCCGTTTAGAAAAAAATCATTAGAGTTCGTATCCCCATACTCACAGCCTTGAAGGTACAAGAATAAAAATAGATTGGAGTTCACTCGATCGCAACGAACTATAATTTGAACTCTAATTCGCAAAACGTAAACCCACAAACACACACAAAATGGACGCCATAAACAGCAATACGCTACAAAATTGAAAGATAAAAATGCATACACAAAATGAACACGTAATTACTCAAACGAACTAGAAAGAACCACCTCAAACGACTTTCAAACACAAACACAGGCAAACAAAAACTGCCTTAACTAGGAGTCTGCTTTTTTCACAAATTATAAATGCACTCAAAATACACATATACCCACTCACACGAAACAGACTTAAATATGAAACAACAAACACGGACAAATATAAAAAAGTCTGCATACACAAATTATGCGTGCACGCCCAAACACCGAAATATTAAACTTTTCAAACATAAACTGGGATTTCTTTCCGACATAACCATTGATCAAAACCAATCCTTGTTCCCTGGTATTGGAGTTCAAATTATAGTTCGTTGTTTCGAGTGAACTCTAATCCGTTTTTATTCGTGTACCTTCACGGCTGTGAGTACGGGGATACTAGCTCTAATGTTTTTTTTTCTAAACGGCGAAGCGGTTTTTTGCTCAGTTAATAGGTTTCCAATTTGGAAGGTGACGCGAAATAAACTAATTGGGAGAGCACGAAAACATTTAGACTGAACCAAACTGGGGAGCTGGGCAGTTTAGGGTTAACTTAGGGCTTGGTTTAGGTTGGCGGAACCAAAGGGGCCTAACCAAAATTGGGCCTACTAAAGGCCTAACTGCCAAAAATTCCTACCCAAGAGACCTAGCAGGGGTCGCAGGGACAAGCCAGTTGGCTGGCCCGAAGGCTGACTGATTTTGCATACTGGCTCCTTTGCTTAAAGACGTTTTGGTAACCCTTGACAACCGCGAAATAGCAAAGGTATTATGGAAAATGTAAAGTTATAGAAGGTTCTAGAGGCAGAAACCGGAAATAAAATTACAATACATAGATAATGACCACCTATGTAAGATTAGACACATAAGACTAAGATTGGTCATTGGCCCCAGCAAACGATTACCGGTAAATTGGTCGCCGAAAATTGCTCCCAGGAAAATTTCGGACATTTGCTTGCTCAGAAAATTACTCGCAAAATTACGTTGGGAAAATTGCTCGTCCGAAAATTGACCGTGTGGTTTATTGCTCTCCACATTTTTTTTTATTTAATTATTACTTTTTTAAACTTTTTTTTAACAATTACTAGTTTTTTAACAGTAATTTTTATAGTTTTTTCGTGTATTTGAGTGTCATAAAATTAAGTTGCAGCGACAAAAATAGGCTTAAGTGAAGCGCAATTTAATTATCTTTCATTTGGTCCTACTCCCATCTTTGTAGGTGGTTGGTTGCCTTGGTTCAAGAGGAGTAGAGGTACACACGCAAACATACACGTGTTAACATAAATGCAGTCAAGTACAGGATGTAAAGTTCATTAAAAAGAAAGAAAAAAAGAAAGTACATCAAAGATAAGGCAACCGATGCAAAAATGTTCTTTTTTTTTTTATCATTTTTACAAATGGGGGCGGGGGGAGAGGAAGGGCTATTTTAGTTTTAATGAACTTTAACATATCGTTGTAGTTGACTGCATTTATGTTAACAGATTTGTAAGGAACACTTTTACTCAATGTGTATACTCGAAAAAAAATGCGTGTGGGCGTGTACCTCTACTGCTCTTGAACCAAGGCACTTACAAAGAGGACCAAATGAAGGATAATTAAATTACGCTTCACTTAGGCCTATTTTTGTCGCTGCACTTGATTTTATGCCACTGCCAAAACTGCAAAAATTACTGTTACAAAACTAATAACTGTTAAAAAAGTAAAAATAATTAATAAATTAAATATATAAAAAAAAGTGGAGAGCAATTAACCGCGCGGTCAATTTTCGGACGAGCAATTTTCCCGACGATCAATTTTCTTGCGAGCAATTTTCCGGGGAGAAATTTTCGGCGAGCAATTTACCGAACACGCAGCAAACTTGCAAGTAAACAAGATTTGCGACACAAGACACTGTAGCCCATTGTCTTCCTCTTTTGTGGTCATTGTCAGCTTCTACGTTGTCAGCGTCGTCTTATCGTGTCAATATGGCTGAGCGGTAGGACTCAAGCCTTAGGTCTCAAAGATTGTGGGTTCAATTCACACTCAGGCGAAGTCCAAAAGGCAACGTGAATATGTTTGTATTGTATTTATCATTTTCCAAGCCCATGTGGCTTTCCGTCTTGTTTATATCGTCTTATTGTCCATGTCAAAGATTCTGGTTTTTCCGCTTAGATTTCGCCAGCTAAATTCTCTTTTTCGACGTCGTGGGCAACACATACCGCTCTTCATACCGCTCCTGCCTTAACGGATTAGACGAGTGCATGCCGTCTTTATACGGGTTACCAGCTTGTATTTCGAATTTCCGTCCAACAACTAACTGCTTTTAAAATTGTAATGCATAGCCTATACGTGTTAGTCAGATGATCCCTACCCCTATGTCACTTTTTCAACGGTCCCTACACATGAAAAATGTTAAAAACATGTTTTTGATTCTGGAGCAGAGAAAGCTCTAAGGAAAAGCAAAGATTCGGGCTTTACGTAGATTTCAATGGTTTAGGTTATCTCCAACGACACTGCCGGATTCGTGATATCATTGGAGGGGTAACAATAAACTAGAAGTGACTAAAAGGATATCATTAAGAGTTCTGAAGAATGAGGACCACTGGGCAGTACTAAGACTATGTCACTATATATGTGCCGGGAAAAGTGTCCAGTTTGGCGAACTTTTGTGTTGCAATAATACATCAATGCTGCAAGGAATATATTTTAAAGAATAGGTTTTTTGTTTATGTCAAGATAATTATCTAAATCAGTTGGGGTACCGTATAGAGCTAGAGAAGAACTGATGTTCAGTCAAGGCAAAGTTTTTATTTTCCATATTTAATTGCAATATAATATAATAATTATTATGATGTTTGATGCTGACAAAATGCCACTGGTAATGGAAGCACCGAGCAGGTCACTAGTACCGTAACATGAAATTAACTTTGTAAAACATCTAATGTACCGCGTCAGAATTGGCTTCTGGTCACCTAGTTTCTTTTTGAAGATAGCGAGGGATGGTGCCATGACAACCACTGTGGGTAAATTATTCCATACATTTACCACACGGAACAAAAAAAGAACTTTTTGCAAACAGGTGAAAGTGGAATTCCACAAATTAACTACATTTCTCTGGTGATTCCCACCACGGACAGAAAAGAAACGATCGCAGTTTACATCACATTGACCATGCAATATGGAGTATGTTTGGCCGAATCAGACTTAAGCCTGCGCAACTCAACGTGTGTCAGCACATAAAACCTCTAGGCGTTCACTGTTGCCGGGAAAGAGCCGGCAACCGTTTTGTAAATGAACGCTGTACAGACCCGACATGATCAACATATATAGTCCCCTCAGCCAGATAGGGAGACCAAACTGAGAATGCAAACTCCAAAACAGGTCTAACGAAAACACAAAAGGCAAAAGCTACAAAAGGATTATGTAATCATGTGACCCCCTAGACGTTAAAGTACTTTGAATTAGTCAAGAGTTCGTTTTTCCTCATTTCTACGAAGTTTGTGCACTCCTGGGACGAGTTGCTCATCGAACACGAATCTGGATTATGACGCGATTTTGACGTAATGATTAGTCACGTTGTGCGCAAACATGGCAACGATTGCGTCAAAATGACGTTATTTTCGACATCACGAGTGACGAGCAACAACATCCAGCGTTATCTAGTACTATCTAGCACTTGCTTGCACCAAGCGAAGGAATGCACAACGCCATATCTTTTAACGAAACAAACAAGCCACGTCATCCTTAATTATTGAGTGAAAATTTGATGTGTTCCTGCTCCATAAGAGCAGGCTGTAACAGCTTCCAATATCACTGGCGCTAGATGGCGCCATGGTATTTTCGTTCGGTTTTCAATCGATGATAGTGCCACTCTAACGTATTGTTAAAGTGAGAAGGGGGTACGGTAAACTTTCAAGTTTCAATTTTCTACCAAAGTTGTAACCTCCAAAAGCACCCTAACGATTGATGGGAAAAACGGAGGAGGGGTGGGGCGGGGCGGGGAGAAATCGAAAGAAATGGAGCGGGGTGAATCAAGCTACATAAACCAACTTCTTTTATTAGAGGTGTACAATTTTTCACGAACATATAAGTTTGCGCATTTTTTCCCCTTGATGTGGACGTCAACAATATGTTTTGAAAATAATTCACCAAAACTGACATTTTGCTAAAACTGTTTCAGCTACTCGCTACGTTCCCTTGGACACACGACTCCCTGAGGATCATGGTTACACGGAAGCAATGGCGGAAATTGTGCGATCTCGGTCTTCCAATCTTGCTGGTGTTGCAGTTGGGAATTACAGTTACGGAGGGCCAAATTTACTACAACACAGTGCAGGCCCCGATTTTCCCTTACCCGACACCTCCTCAGCAACCGAAACCTCCTCAACAACCGAAACCCCCTCAAAGCGGGAAACAAGTAGCGACTACAGCGAAACCAAGAAACCCTGCTCTCATGATCAACCTGTCTGACTTCGTCCTGATGTTTGTGTTTAAAGGTAAGTAAAACAATTCAGGGAGAGGAGCTGAAACTTTTGCTTCACACGATATTACCTAAATCGATAACGATCCAGGGAAGTACTGGCCATACGGGAAAACTGGAGGTTTCCTGTGGGTCCTATGCTTCCAGGGCCTGTCGGGGGCATATTGAATTTTTTTCATGATTGCTTCGAAATGCCGCAAGAGAGAGGCCTATGTTAACCATTTCCCGGGCCTAAATGGCTCGCCCAGTACGTCCCTGTCCACGATAACAATGCTGTTGAGCGAAATACCATAGCAGAAAATAACGCTCGTCTATCTACTGATATACCAAAAATTAATTCCATTCAGTTTACTCAAAATTACTCAAAAAAATGGATCTTTTATACTTTGGAGATAATTGACTTGTGAACATATGCTTACACTACTTCCAAATTGTTTTTCACTGTCGAGTGCAAATTTTCAACTAACAATGGGATTTCTGACACGTTAGTCTTCTTCAGGCGTTTTGGTTACGACGTTGGGAGTTTAGCTTTACTCCATTTTGACGAGCGATCGCTCGATCGCTCGTCAAAATGGAGCAAAGCTAAAGCTAAACTCCCAACCAAAACGCCTGAAGAAGACTAACGTGAAGGGGAACCACTCGTTAAGTGAAATCCCATTATTAGCTGAAAATTCGCACTCAACAGGGAAAAACAATTTGGAAGTAGCGTAAGCATGTGTTCACAAGTTTGTCCAGATGGTTTTTCTTCTGCTTTTTACAAGAAACTCGCATTTGAACCTCATTATCCTGTCTTCCGAATCTTAAAAAAAATCTTCTGGACATATCCCAGAAAATTGGAAGGCTGCCAGAGTATGCCCAATTTTTAAAACAGGTAATACAGCAGGTCCTGCAAATTACCGTCCTATATCTCTTACTTGTATTCCATGCAGGATCCGTGAAAAGATAATTCGTGATGCAATTTTGCATAATCTTTATTAGTGTGATTTGGTTCCGGCTGGCCAGTTTGGGTTCTTGCCAGCCCGCTCTACTACCCTGCAACTGCTGAGCTGTATGAATGACTAGACGAGGTCCATTGAAATGGGTACACCTGTTGATGTCATCTGCGTTGATTTTGCGAAAGCTTTTGACTCCGTCGTATACAGTAAACTTCTGAGTAAACTTAATCGTTTTGGGCTAGACAACCAAATCTTTTCCTGGGTTAGCGATTTCCTTAAAATACGGGTCCAATCGGTTGTGGTCGGGGAATCTGTTTCTGATCCACGACCTGTTACTAGTGGGATTCCTCAGGGCTCTGTCTTGGGTCTCCTGTTCTTCCTCATATTCATCTCGGACTTAGTTCCGTTTGATGGCATCACAAAAATGCTCAAATTCACTGATGACCTTAAACTCTATCGGGATATCAGAACCTCAGATGATCACTTAGGTCTGCAGTCAGTCCTTGAGCAGGTGCATCTTTGGGCTTAAACTGGCAATTATCAATAAATAAACAAAAATGTCCTACACTTCGACTCGGTAGTAAAAATCAAAATTTAAATTACTTTTTGGATGGCTGTTATCTTAAATCTAAGCTTTCCATCAGAGATCTTGGCGTCTTCCTGACCTCTAATGTTAACCTTTCAAACCATTGTACCTTCTTGGTATCCCGTGCTAAGCGACTTGGATACATGATTAAACACTGCTTTCTTTTTGGTTATCCGCAGACTCATATGTAGGGCTTTTATTATTTACGTAGTCCAATTTTGGAATACGCATGCCAGGTTTGGTTACCGCATCATGTCAAAGATATAAAGAATTTGGAATCAGTCCAGAGAACCTTTACAAAGTATCTCCGTGGATGCGGTGATCTATCATACAAACAACGTTTGAGTAAATTAGGTCATGAATCACTTGAATATTGCGACGCTTGCATGCTGATCTACATGGACTCGTGCATATCGGTCCTACGCTTTTCTTTAAGATCCAAGGTAATGATTACACGCCTGGTCATCCATTGAAACTCACCGTAAATGTTATTAAGAAATATTGTACCTAGCACTTTTTTGCAAATCGAGTAGTGCATCCTTGGAACAGCCTCTCATCTTAGATGGTTACTGCAACTATAGTGTACGCGGCCTATCTTGAGTTCGCCCCAGAACGACACAGATAATCAATTGTATGTTTTTGGTAGCAGAGTGCCTTGTTGATATCCAAGATGGTTACAAAAACAATGACGGCCGTCGATTAATGCCGCCCCTTCCAGAAAAACGTAGCCGCTCATAAAATACCTGCGGGACTCAAGATAAACCGCGCACACAATAATCTCTTTGTTTTTAAACGGGGTCTAAAGAAAACCGATCTTTCTGCCTTCTTAAAATGTTTTTAGGTGCTTTTGGAGTGCTCATTTATTTATTTATTTATTTATTTTTGGTGTTATGCTTATTGTTTGTTATTTATTGCGCTAATTTAATATTTCGGGGCAGGTGTTAGTGGACTTATCATCGCTTCCTGCTTTCCATTGCAACCTATTCTATGCAATAATTTTTTCTTTTTCCTCGAAATTAGTTGTGCACTCGGAGGGGAAGGGTCAGGGGAGTTGAAGGGGCAAGATGCACTTTCCTCCCTCCCCCCCCCCCCCAAAAAAAAAAGCAGAGGTTTAAGAGAATTTTCAAAAGTTTTTCAGTTGCAGTGAAGACCAATTTTCAGAATAATTTTTTCTTCCCCTTGCAATAAATGCCTTTTTTGTCTACTTTT
>JAHWFP010179201.1:0-17161 GCA_023313725.1 Lithobius niger | reverse complement strand
GCCAGTACCCGCCCCGGTAGCGCAGTGGTTAGAGCGCCCGGCTGGTAATCGGGATGTCCTGGGTTCGAGTCCCAGTCGGGGCAGTTGTCTTTTCTGTCTTTCTCAGACTAGTGTATTGTGTATCCTCACAAGGCCAGTGTTTAATGCAGACTGCTTGCTTCATTTGTTTAATTCTATTTATAACCGGGTTTAGTGTGATTCAAATTTCCAATTATGATCAATTATCAGTCCTCGCTATTTTAGTTAATTTTACTTTTTTTTTTTTTAATAAGAGTGTTTATTTTTTCCCCTATTTTGATATCCTATGCCATAACCTCCTCAGACCCGAGGGACTTTTTTTTTTTGTATGCAAGCCCTGGGATTCGAACCAGCATTCGCTTGGTTTGGACATGAGGACGCTGACCACTGGGCTGTGCTTGCTCGCTTTAGTCGGGGTCCTAGCGAACCTACTTTTTGTCCATCTCGTAGTCGTAGAAATCCCTAACAAGGAACATATAAGCTACATATAAGCTAATTTCTTGTGTGTCTTGTCTAAAAAAAACTATTGCTTTAGACAACATTTCTATCGGCAAAGTAAGATTTTGCCATTCTTGTTTTCTGTGGATTAATCATGACTTTTGTTCCCTCTTATCCTTGTACTTTTTACATAATATTTTTTTTTATGGTTATGTATACTTTTTGAATGATTTCTCGCAACTAATCGTATTTTTTTAATGTTGGAATCTTTTATCAGTTTTTTTCTGTATTTTGTTTTGCATTTAAGTGTGCCTCCTGACCCACAATACGGGCATCCGCTCTTGTGGTGTCTAGGACTACCACTTCCATGACTAACTTTCTGTATTACATTGAAATAAACTAAACGTAACTCATATGTGGGACCCAGTAAGATAAGGGAAAGTATCCCGGCACGCGAGGACAAGCTTCGATGACCGCCCACTAGATGCCACTATTCTCGAAAACGAAACCGAAACGACCAGTGCAGAAAATTTGCAACGTGCATTACCACGTCCCGGGCTCTCGGTACGTATCCGTGTGTTAGGCAGTGCCTGCTCTTTGCATTATAATTTTATAATAACTAAATAGATTGGGAGTGGGGGGGGGGGAGGGTAAGGGCATCCGCTGACTATACAGCTTCATTTCTATTCGTTGAATTTTCAGGGTAAATCCGCAGGTATTTTACGAGCGGCTACGTTTTCCTGGAGGGGGCGGCATTAATCGACGGCCGCCATTGTTTTTGTAACCATCTCGGATATCAACAAGGCACTCTGCTACCAAAAACATACAATTGATTATCTGTGTCGTTCTGGGGCGAAATCAAGATAGGCTGCGGACACTATAGTAACCTAATAAAGCGTTCCTGATTTTTTTTTCCGGAATTGATGTCCACGTGTACAGTTTTGGCTTCACTTTATGTAAACTTGATTACTCCAACACCATTCTTGGATACTACAAATTAATCAAACTATTATGTAACGATCCAAATAAACACACAATGTACGTACGTAAGCTTTCCTGACAAGGGACGTTCGATTCAGAGCCCACTTTGTCTAGGGAGTGAAGGGTGTCCGTTACCCTAAATTACTTAAGCTTATTAGCTATAAATACTAATCCAGCTGCTCTTTTTCAAAGCACAATTTTCACCGAGGTTGGTCTCAATGTTAAAGGGATATTCCTTCCAACGCCATTTTTCTCGATCCACCACCTCAAGTACGGCCCCAAAGGTCTATTTACTGACCGTTAGTCAATCCTTCGATAAAAATCCGTTTTAAAATTGTAGTCTAGAGATTTTCTGTTGAATAATTGTTAACTTTATTTACTGCGATATGATGCTTTGCGCGCGTACAATAATCATGACGTTTCACCTCTGTGTGTGCATGTACTAATTTTCTAATAATTGCCACGAGATCAAAAATCTAAAAGACTTATGCGGTAAAAATTAAAATTAATTATTCCAGTAGATCGCCGAAGCAGAATTATAAGACACTAGCCTAGAAAATTATAAATTGTGATGTTAAAATACGAGAAGCATTCCGGTTTGAGACGACACAATCTTTAAGTTGATGCCGTTTCGTGTACTATTCCCAAAGCCAACCGAGGCAGCAGCTACGTTCCTCGCTGCGAGGAACGTAGCTACCACCCCAGCCGACCTTAGCGCTGGGTAATGCGCGGATGGCGATCTACCCGTGGCTGTTACAAGGCACGCGGAATGTTATAAGGCAGGCCGGGTGTTCCGTAAGTTTTAAGGAAGTCCTTACTGTAGTGTCTATCACGAAGTAATCCATATTGTGTAGTTGTTAACCGAAGAATTCCTATCGTTCAATTGCTTGCCTAGCAAGCAAGCGAAGCCTTTTTAAGGAGGCTTCCCCAATGACGTCATAGTGACGTCGCCTAACGGTATTTTCTAACCCCTCCTGGTATTGCAGCACCTCTCAGCATTGGCCAAAGGGTAGTTCAAAGAAGCCCGATGAATAGGAGGCGTTGGAATAGTCTAAAATGCCCGAATATTCCACCCCACATTCCAGAGATGAGTCGAAACCTATGTAGCAGGTTCCGCACCCATGTTTGGGGTTTGGGCCTAAAGGCAGCTAAGTAACCCCATTTGTAAAGCAAGTCGTTCGTGGACAAATGGTGTGTTACAATTAACTACTCTATTAACTACTCTATTAACTATAACAGTTAACCACAACTTCTCATCACTTGGCATTTATACGGAAAACTATTTTTTCTCAAGGTCGGTGGCACTCGATTCCGAAATCTGTAACGTTGTAAATTGGGCAAAGACATGGCAGTTACCACTCTCAGTTCCTAAATGCTTTACTTTTCATGTTGGTTCTCAAAATACTCGTCCCAACTACTGCATAGAACAAGCTATCCTACCAGCAGTTGCTGAAGTCCGTGATTACCCAAAATCTTAAATCATCACTCCATTGCCGAAAGGTCTGTGCCCTGGCTTTTCAACGTGCAGCAATAGTAAACAGATGTTTTACCTCAGGAAACAATCATATTAAAGTTTGGGCTTTCAAGGTGTTTGTGCGGCCCATCCTTGAGTATGCTACCCCAGTTTGGTCCCCTTTTCTACTTGGGGATATTGATCTTCTAGAGTCGGTCCAGAGAAAGTTTACGAAGCGATTACAAGGCTTCCGTGATTTAAATTATGTAGATCGTCTTGCTAGGACAGGCTTGGAATTACTTGAGCTACGCAGAATTAGGTTTGACTTAATTTTGACTTACAAAATTCTGAGAGGACATACCGCAGTATATCACCCATTTTTTCATCTGGCACCACGTTCGATAAACACTCGTGGCCATAACTGGAAGCTCGCTGTCCAGGCAGCACGCACAAATAGCCGCTTAAACTTCTTTTCAGTCCGGATTGTCCGCATCTGGAATGCCCTGAGTGCCGAAACTGTGGACCAGTCGACAGTGCAGGGTTTTTGTAGAAAGCTTAGTACGGAGGACCTTCAGCCCTTCTTGAAACGACCGCTAACGGCAATTTTGTTGCTCGGATGAGGAAAAAATTTGTCTAATCCCCTTTCAATATCTAGATTGTCTTTCAAAAGGCACGGTGTTAGTGGCTCAACGCCCTTCCGTTGTCCGACTGCCTAACGGTGGTAAAGCCAAATTATTATTATAATTATTATTATTATTTATAACTTGCCGTTTATAACAGAAATGTACAGTTGAATGTACGTAGATGACTCAATTCGTCAAATGCAGGGCGTTTTACAGTGAAAAATCCACTTCAAAACGAGTTAAAACTCCCCATGTCAAACTCCGCTCACAATTACAATTGAAATCACCAATCCAAACTCATCACTACATGGATAGGTGTCCAGACATTTTTATTGTGAACGTTAAATCAACAAGCGGCTACAGCAACTACATAGTCGGAACCGGTCTCCTGTACACTTTCCGCCATTTTCGGGCCACTTCCACCTCATACTTCCGGTTTTATTTTTATTCATTTTAACTAATTTTGGATGCTGAATCTAATGGTGAAAACATTCTCTATCTGGTACCGTTCCATAGACGATGGGTTCACTTGGTCACTTCCGGGCCACTTCTGCTTCATACTTCCGAATTTTTAATTCGACGTGTCACACGTCGAATTAATGCGGTTGTGGCCAAAAAAACAGGTGGACGCGTTTTACGTCAGCGACATCTCCTCAAAAACCAGACACGTTTGTTCAATTCTGATCCGACGAAATTCAAGTAAGTGGGTGGATCACTTGCAGTGCGCAAGTACAAAAGGTATGCTCCACAGAATATACATAAGACGTTTGAAGTATGCTAATCTCTAACAAGGTCCTTCAGCGAAAAACCGTCGCCCGATAGTATACGATCTGTGAATGACGTCGGTCAAATGTCATCGTAAAGGTGTGCGCTCATACGAAAAATTGCGGCGTGTAACTGCGCATTTCGGCAAGTCAGCTCTTCAAATTGCGGTCGGTTAGAGACTATGCGCAGACATCGAGATGGCGTCCTCTCTTATCGCGACGTACAATACAAAGTAAGTCGTCACTTACCTTTGGCGGTAATCTGGATGGTACACCGTATTTTTACGGTGGAATCTGGACGGTACATTGAATGCGAGGCGCGCATAGGCTCGCCACTTTCCGGGTGCGATATATTACAGTATTTTATTACGCTTATTTGTGGTGTTGTTTCTTATTGAACGAGTGAACAAAGCAAATGATGTCCTATTTTTACAGTGGCGGACTGGCCAGGGAGGGAAGGGAGGAATATTCCTCCTGGCCTTTAATTCTCCGATTTTTTTTAAACCGTAACAGGAAGACTCGCGCAAGTTTTATTGGTTCGATATTAGTTTTACCAACAGATTTAAAATTACAAATAATAATAATAAAGATAATTATAAAATGCTAGTAAAACGAGTACTTTGTATTGAGTAACCTAACAAAAATTGGCCACATGAAATTGCAGTGTTATATTCAGTGTGGAATTTGTCACAATTTTCGTGTGAATATTTTAACTTTTGTTACTACACCTAAAAAGTGTAAATAAATTTAAAGTAGTCAACCTCACGTAGCCACCCCCCCCCCACCAAATTACCAGCTGAATTTACTGAAAATATGGTGTTCGAAGATTTTAAAAATGTAAAAGTCGGATGAACAAGAACAAAGGGAACGGGAAACTGTACAACAACGAAGGCTTTCAGTTTTTTTTCAGTTTTTGCATTTTTTTTTTGTAAGAAAACCAATATCAGCGTCCGATGAAAACTTATCTGGTCAGTGATTGCATCGTCGCACACAAGATTCTGGCTCATTTGCCGTCTCGTAGTAGCAAAAGTTACGAAAGTTTTTTTTTTTTAATATAATGTGCAGTATAGTAGATATTCTTCAGTATACACCACGCTTTCAGATTTTTTAGTAGTGTCCTGTTGGTATGTCTGCCGTTACAACTGCATACATCAATTAGACATTTTTCTTTATTCTGCCATACAACACGTCGAATTACTGATGCAGTGTAGTGCGTCGTTGTTTTTTAGTAGTTTTAACTAATTTTTGGAGGCTGAATCTAATATTGAAAACTGTTCCTATCTCTCTGGTACAGTTCCATACATGATGGACTCGCTCGGCCACTTCCGGTTAGTTGTGAGCCACTTCCGCTTCATACTTCCGGTTTTTTTTTTTTAATTCCTTAATAACTAATTTCTGGATGCTGAATCTAATGGTGAAAACACTTTCTCGTTTTTTGGTACCGTTCCAGAGAATTTTCAGAGATTTTCCAGGATCTCTTGTCGGACACTTCCGATCACTCGTGGGCCTCTTCTACTTCATACATAAGCTTTTTTTTTTTCTCATTAATCATTTTAATTAATTTTGGACGCTCAATCTAATGGTGAAAATCGTTTGTCTCTCTCAGGTACCGTTCCGGAGTTGAAAAAGGCGACGGACGGACAGACAAAGTCGTGTATAAGGCTTCTCAGCCGTTTCAGCTGTACAGAAGACTAAAACCAAAAGTAACCAGAAAGCCAATAATATTGATGGTCATATATAATTAAGTTGCGGGCAGAAGAAATGAGCTTAGAAACTAGAACTGAACAACAACTACAAAAAAAAAAAAAAAACAAGAGCTCATATCCTCACGGAACTCTCACCCGTGAAGGTACAACGTGAAAAAAATAAAACCGGATTACAGTACACTCGGGCGAAACGAACTATAATTTGAACTCCTAATTCCAGGTAACACGAATTGTTATTATTCACTAGAAATGAAAGAAAGTGAACGCAATATGGGTTTGAAGTGTGTTTGTCGGTTTCTGCTTTAGTGCTATTTCGTGTGAATGATGATGTGTGTATTTTCCATTTTTCAATTTTGTAGGCGCCTTGTTGTTTACGCCGTTGTTTTGTAAATGTTTGCGAGTTTAATACTAACTCGTGTACATGCGTATGTTTTTGTTTTGCGCGTGTTTTTTTAATAACCAACCGTTTTGTTTGATTGATTAGTCATGCACATGTATTCGTGTACATGGAGTTTGGTGTGTCATAAACTTTGCTCCCTGGAACTAGAGTTCACATTACAGTTCGTTTCGTTCGAGTGAGCTCTAATCCGGTTTTTTTTATTAGAGTACCTTCACAGCTGTGCATTCCACGGGGATACGAGCTCTAGTGCGTTTTCTTCCTAAACGGAAAAGTCGAGAGGTTAGTTATTAGAAATAAATCGGAAGTACAATTCACGATTGTTTCGTTTCAAACTAGCCTTAGGCTATGCGGCGGCCGAAAAATGTTCAGTTCGGCTATTGTGGCGCGGGGACCCAAGGCGACGATTGAGTGGCACATTATTGGAGACAGTTTGGCTACGTCCAGTATCGACAGAAAACCGCGAGCAAACTCAAAACAGGGTTTCAAAAGTGTCTGTTGAGCTATGACGTCTCCTTTCGACACTAGCGAGTTAGACGATAAAATAGTTACTTTCGAGGTTAGGTGGACAGAGCTATCACCTCAGCCGGGCTCAAATATCAAGCTCCTCGACCCCCATCAGTTCCTCTGTTGAGTTAAAGGTGACGATACTTTCCACTCTCTTTTTGGAGCGCTCTGTTCAGTTTTCTTAGTACCGATTGTAGTTTTAGAAGGTACAGAATTGTGACGTAATAACGTTGCACGCGGATCATCAAGCGATGAGCCAAACTGTCTCTAACAGGAGACGTGTTTCTGTGTTGCACGAGGATCATCAAGCCATGAGCCAAACTGTCTCCAACAGGAGACGTGTTTCTGTGTTGCACGAGGATCATCAAGCCATGAGCCAAACTGTCTCCAACAGGAGACGTGTTTATGTGGGCTACGGTGCGTTTGCCATAATCCTGTTTAACGACCGATTTTATGGCAATCGTCCCAGCTCTTCTGCATTTTCCCGTTTGCCATAATTTCCCGTTTGCAATACCGACGGATTTGATGACGTCGTCCTAAAATCCAATTTCAAGAAAGAATGTTCGTAGCCGTCCAAAACTGCGCACGGATTGTTAACTCCTGGAGCCAAGTTTCTGCGCCATCTGTTGACAAAAGTAGTTACTGTTTGACATTCCAATTAAAATGCGGATCTATGTTATTTGAACATTTTAAAACTTAAACTTAAAAAAAAATCGATGTTAATTTGAAATTTTGTCTAACTTAAAAAAAAAAAATTTTCTAAGATGGTTTAAAAACAATAAAAATAGTGTAGTCATGGTACCACACATGAAACTTCTACTTATACATGAGGCAACATTTGCACTGAACGAAAGTGGGTAATTTTCTGAATTTTCAAGCATTTCGAAACACAGAACCAACATTTTCGGATCCCAATATTGGATTTTAGATTCAGAAAAGTGGT
The DNA here is from genome assembly GCA_023313725.1 of Lithobius niger. Classification (NCBI taxonomy): domain Eukaryota; kingdom Metazoa; phylum Arthropoda; class Chilopoda; order Lithobiomorpha; family Lithobiidae; genus Lithobius; species Lithobius niger. Next base: position 9,331 of record JAHWFP010179201.1, on the reverse strand, counting down.
AGGCTACTTATGTTGTGAAAGTTTAATTTTAGCATTTTTTTTAGGGGGTGGGGGAAGACAAAATTTTCCTTTGCGGGCAAGCCAACGCAATACTCTCAATCTGGCCCTCCCTCCCCGCTTCCCCCCCCCAAAGATTACTGTGATTAAACTTTGATATGGAAATGGTTTTTTTAAGTACATGTAAGTACATCTAAGTACATCCATAATTTTTTTAATGACAAACAGTGGCGAGTTTTGTCAACAGATGGCACAGAAACTCGGTACCGGAGTGAATAATCCATACGTAGTTTTGAATGTTACGTTTTTCAGAGTTCAGTTTGAAATGACACTTGATATAGGATTTATGGCAAACGGACATGTATGACAAACGGGATTATGGCTACTGGGCTAAGATGTCAGGTCTTCCGGGATTATGGCAAACGGGATTATGGCAAATGAGATTATGGCAAAAGGGCGGAAGCCGTTTCTGTGTTGCACGCGGATCATCCAACAATGAGCCAAATTGTCTCCAACGAGAGACGTATTTATGCAGTTTCATAGTTTTTTTTTGGAAGGCACCGATAATCAGTGAAAAGAAAAAACAGGGAATTGGATCCCAGAGGAATAGTATATAAATCTCAAAGATGGAAGTTATTGTCAAATAATTAAATCTGCCATTAAGTCTAAACAGTTGTTTGACCCAATGACAGCCAGCTGCAAAGAATAGTGACGAAAGGAAATTTCGAATTCTATTCCATTATTTTAGTACATATGCAAGTGCACACAGCTTTAATTGCTCATTAAATGCAAGCGCTGTCAGACAACCACACAATTCGCAGTTTCACGGTTTCGCAAGTCTTGACGGACGGAACGAAACGCAAAAAGACTGTTTTGTTTAGAACTGAATGAAAGCTAGCGTTTGTTTGGGTTGGCTCTTTGGTTTAGAGATAGGAAAGAGGACGGCGGACGTTTATAGTTGAGCAACTGGGTGGAGATGCTGTTTCTGCTCTACTCTCTGCGGCTGTTATCTATCATCTTGGCCACTGATCTTAAAAGTCGCGCAGTCCCGAGACTGAGGTCATGGCAGAGGCGTTGAAATTTTGGCTCGCTTCTCTGTTTGGGGCATCGCCTGACGTCACGCGCGGCGACAAGGCGATGTCTGCAAGGTGCACTCCTCGCTTTGCGCGGCTGGAAAAAGTGATGCATGCGAAAAAAAAATACAATAGCAGGCCTTGGCTCGGCCTAGTGTGTTGTGTATAGTGCGTTGTGAATTTGTCCTTTCCTCAAGAAATGGGATGTGCATTTGTTTATTTATTTATATACTCTGGTTATAAAACTGGATAGAGAGTCAATCTGCTCAGAAGGGTTCAATAAATGCAATAAAGATGCAAACCTGTTTAAATTTTTTTTTTGAACTTGTATGGCAGACTGCCTGAGCGGGGAATCGAACCCACGACAAAGGCAGAGATCCTACTGTCATACTGATACGGCTTGTAAAAAACGGAGGGATGGGGGGGGGGATAAATTGTTTGGTTATCAAAGGGTCTTTAATTACATTTTACATTCAATGCACGGTGGTGACGTCACGCTAACACATCCGTAAGGAACCGGGAGTGGAAACTTTATTTAAAGGTGGTAGAGTGGGAGGGGGGGGGGCAACCCTGCTTGATCTCAATACTTAGTACCCTAAATGGGTACTTTCTTGCTCACTGATTCCCGGGAAGGGAGGTACCACTCACTAGTTGACAGACAGCATATTTGTTGAAAAACGTTTTTGAACCTCGGCAGTCAATTCAAGGTCGAACTCCAGTTTGTGTGCTACATTACAAACCTGTGCTAGCCGAATCCTTAAACAATTTCGTTACGTTTGCTGTTCCCTACTGTAACTATTAAATGCAATAAATCAATTCACGCAACTGCTCGTGATATTATTTTATGCAATAAAGCCAGCATTTGTACTAATGTGTTTTGATCATAGCCCGTGCTGTTGTGGAACCGATTTACATACCGTTTTTTGCATTCACCATTAATTGACTATCCGCACATACCTCAAATTGGGACCAATGCCCTATTTCTAAAGAAACCGGAATTAGAAATTTTATTTAAAGCAACATACCACCTGCTAAATACAGATGCAAACCTATTTACGTTGCCTTTTGGACTTATATGTCAGACTGCCTGAGCGGGGAATCGAACCCAGGACCTTTGAAAGACCGTGTCAGTCTGGCTCAGCGGTAGGACCTTGGCCTTGGATTTCAAAGGTCCTGGGTTCGATTCCCGCTCAGGCAGTCTGACATATAAGTCCAAAAGGCAACGTAAATAGGTTTGTATCTGTATTTAGTTATTTCTTGTGAGGCTTTGGCTTTCCCGTCTTTAATACCACCTGCCTTATAACCTTCCGCCTGCCTCACAACACCCACGCGACTATCACATCCGCGTATTTACCACAGCTAAGGTCAACTGAGACGGTAGCTTCGTTTCTCGCAGTGAAAAACATAGCTACTGTCTCAATTGGCATTGCGCCTAATAGTCCAGCCACCGTGAACCCATTGATCGTGTCGTCAAAAACCGGAATGATTCTTGTATTTTAAAATCACAATTTATAATTTTCTAGACTAGTGTCTTATAACTGTGCTTCGTCGATCTATTGGAATAATTAATTTTAATTTTTACTGCATTAGTCTATTAGATTGTAGATCTCATGGTAATTATTAGAAAATTAGCAGATGTACACACAGAGATGAAACGTCATGATTATTGTACGCGCAATGCATGATTTAGCGACGGGTCGTTCTTAAATATAGTTAACAACATTCAACAGCAAATCTCCTAGACGCCACATTTTAAAACGGTTTTTTAGCAAGGGAAAGACTAACGGTAAGTAAATAGACCTTTGGGGCCGTACTTGATGTGGAGGATCGAGAAAAATGGCGCTGGGAGGTATATCTCTTTAAGGGGGGCAAGGTGGGGGGGGGGCACCAATGGATGATCTCAAAACGTGGCCCCCTCCGTGGTGACCAACAATCGATGGTTGTTTGCTGGCTAAACCAAATCATGCGGCTGCCAAATCCACTGGGTCGACACTTTTGACTCACCGCTTTAGACGGTTAATCTGAAAACCCACAAACGTCACCGTGGGTTAATTTTGATAACCCACACTTTTTTGATAATCTAAACCCTTTACGGGGTGGTCTACGCAACACCTAATCCCCCACGTGACATAATCATCGGCTATTGTACAATAGAGCAGTGATATTTGCCGCCATAGTGGCACCAGTATGGGTTTTGGAGGGCATAACTACAAGGTGCACTACATAAAAATGGAGGGAAAAACAACGGAAGAGCGGATTACTTAGGCTTAAAATAACGTTGTTTTCTCCAACAACAACAATCGCGCGTTTTAGGTCTAAGAAATCACTCTTCACAGCATCGGCTTCAGTATGACGCCCTTCTGTTTCTCTCTGCAGTGCCCCTTGCAGCTAACCCATTAAGGCTCCAGCATAGAGTTATATACAATAATACTACGTCGTGTCACTGCTCTATACAAATTCAGCCAGCACACCAACACAAACCAGCGAAAACGGGCACATTTGTGATTGGCGACATTTTTCACGGTACCAACCACGAAAAAAAATGTAAACTAAGCCTTTAACCCCGGCAACCGTTTGTCCCGACGGTGCTAAAGTTAGGCTACTGACAGTTTGAAATACACCGAATAATCTGCGAGCTTCAAGCGAATAGCGCATAATACTAAAAATCTTATTTAAACTATTAAAGTAAAAAAAAAAATGCTGTTTTACCTTAACACAAACGTCGGTGACGGGGACTGGGTAACGGGAGTCTCTCCCTTTGCTGTGACTTTCGTAGACAGGAAGTTTCTTACCTAGAAGTTTCCGTTCAAGAATTTACATATCAGTCGTCTGCAAACATTCTTTAATTCATTATGATTCACAAATAAAATTTACTAATAAATTTTTTTAAACTCAAATAAGTCGATAAGTTAGCTTGACGTCACATCTTACCATGAAAACACTTGTCCGTGAAAACAGGCGGTTTACCGGCGATAATTGCTCGTTTGCTCGCAACAGTTAGTCCAAAATGTCGGGGGTAAAGGGAAATCCATTGATTTTCTTCTACACCCTCGATGTTGGACTAGCCGTTTCTCGCAAACGTGCACCCGTTCACAGCAGAAACGCCAACGTGAGGGGAGGGATAAGCTCCCGCCGTACAAGAGTCGCGAGTCAAAAAGTCCATTTTAATCCCCGTTTACTGCAAGCCTTCTTGTAGGCATCGCTTTCCCCATCTGGGGGTACAACAGGGTTAAGCAGTGACCTTGTCCTTCCGAGCGCTGATGGTGAAGCCTACTTCCAGGCGTTGCTCAACAGTCTTGCATCACTGCAATTAAACCTACGAAACACTGGTTTAAAATCACCCTACGTAACTCAGTTTTGGTAACCAATTAGGGAAATGATCAATGTACCACTGACCCTCAAAAGGGAATTTTCGAACTTGTGTTTTTAGAGAAAAACGCACAAGTTTGCAGCGAACGTGAAAACTGCTGCCCACAAGTTGAGAACGCCTTTCTGCACGTCTGTCCAAACGCGAACCCTCCGCGTTCCCGTTTCTTCTACCAAAACGGGTGCTAAAACCTGCCTATTATTACTCGTTATTGCCGGTAAGCCACCCATTCCTCACGGATTATCTAGTAGTAATTACTCGTAAGTCTGACGGTTAATAAATGTGAATGTTGCTTTTTTTTAAGCTTTTGTGTTTATTATTATCTGCGGGAGGGGGATATCCTCCCCCCCCCCCACTGGTTTCTCCCCCTTCCGCTGGACGCTCACTGAACCAAACGTAACCTAATATAACATCCCTTGTCTTGGTGGGAGGCGCAGTTTTCCCCAGCCTGCTTGCCACCCCTCCCCACCCTGGGTGCACCAATAAACCAAACAAACAAAAAAGGCTGATGGTAATATAATGTAAAGACCCAAATTGCATCAACTAACCAGGAAATTATTTAGTCATTTTAGTCCCAGGTCTTCGGGGGGCGGGATGGGGAAAGCAGTCACTCAAGTTTTCTTGCCCCCCCCCCCCCCCCCCTGTGCGCACCACTCAACCAAACGTAACCTGCGTTTAACATAACCGAAGTACGTACCTGTGAATGTAAAAAGCTCGGTAAAAAGAAAAAAAACCTGGTGGTGACAATGGAAAGACCCAACTGGCGTAATTATCCTGGAAATTATTTAGCCCCTGTTTGGGGGAGGGGGGTAATTGTCCCAGCTTGCTTGCCCCCCCCCCTCAATAAAAAAAAACAGGTGCGTCACTGACCCAAACACAACCGAAGTACGAGCCTTTAAATGTAAAAAGCTCCATAAAAAGCAAAACCAAGCTAGTGGTGACAACGGGAACAAACCCCATTACACAAACTTAACTACTTAGTCCCAGGTATAGGGGGGGGGGGGAAGGCGGAGTTGACCGAGCTTACTTTCATCCCCTACTGAACTAAACATAACGTATAGAGGGGCGGGGGAGAAAGGCAGTTGCGCCAGCTTGCTTCCGTCCCCCCCCCCCCCCCAGCTGGTTGCGCCACTCATTACCAAACATTAGTACGTGCCTGTGAATGTACAGAGAAAAAAAAAAGTCTTGATTTATACAATCCTACTTCCCTAACAATGTGACACATTTTTCGCCTTAAAAATAACTCCGAAATAAATACGAATTACATTCCGTATGACCAATCGTGTTACCGTAGCAGCAACACAGGTACTATTTTACGCACGAGCGATAAACACACGAAAAAAATTCATAGATTCATGTCGGTCCCATTTAGCGACCGTGAGCTCACCATAGCGACGTAAAAGAGTAATCTTACCTTTCCCTTGAGGGAGCGTCTTTCCCGGCGTTGACATATTTCCCTTACAGCTCCGAAATTCCTTTTTCATGTTAAAGGTAGCACTTTTTGATAGACCTGAATGTCAGTTAAGACGCTTTAGCTAAATCCGTCGCCATCTTCGGCTACTTGCGACTGATGTTACTGCGCATGCTCCACATCTTTCTTAACAAGTCGTAATTTGTATATTGAAATTGTTATCAGCAGAGCAACATTTCTTTATTTCCGTGTATTTTGGTAATTTTGTAAGGTACTCACTTGCAAGGCAAACGGGGATTGGGGCTGCGTTCTTCGCTCACTATAAGGCAGGTCAGCTTGCTGCTTTTCCGGTATTAACAAGAGTCCAAATTGAAACATAATGTTCATTTTTTTCTGGTATTAGTTAGTAACATACACGCAAGGAGTCTCCCAGTACCGTATGGCCTGCGAACCGAAGGGAATTGGTATCTGAAGAAACTGTATGCGGGAAAATTCATATTTTTAATCGGCTGCCTGTGAATTTTTAAACAGAGTGGAAGAATAACAATGTTCTTTAAGAGTACCAATTCCCTTCGGTTCTCAGGCGGTATGGCACTGGCGGCTCCTGGCGTGTCTGTCACTAACACCGGAAAAGCACAAAGCTGACCGGCCTGAGTGGAGCGGGGACTCGGCTACTATACTATCTCAGTTGGCCTTGCTCGCCATGAAGAAGAAGTAAAAGATGACGCGATTCCGACTGTAGCGTTATTGACGGTCCATGTAGGAGCGATTCGTGAACTAAAAATCAGCTGGCTCCAGTGGCGCACCCAGAGGGGGGGGGGGGGGCCCCAAAAGGAGGCACTTGTGCACCCAGAAACGACGCTATAGTCGCTTTACTGGGGAGGCGGCAGTGGGGCAGCAAGTTTAGCCAGGGGGGGCAAACTGAAAATTTCTACTTTTACGACCCCCCCCCCTCCGAAAAAAAGAATAAAGCAAAAACAACACTCTTGCAATTCTCTTTCTCATACCCAACTATTTTCTACACCATTTTTTTTTAATATTTTTTAATTTAACTAAAAAAAAGATAATTTTATAACTCTCAACAGTGACAACTAGGTTCCTTTGATGTAACCTCAAGTCCTTCCTGTCGCTGTGAAAGAAACTAACGCAGTTTTCTTAATAAGTAACCAGAATTTTCTTCGTTTATAAATGGTGGTATTTGTAAACTTGAGGGAAGTGAGAAAAACTGTTTCTTAACTCGCGGCGACTGATTCAAACTCCTCCCAATTTACGTAAGCGTGACGTCATGGATGGAGCTGAGATGTTGCTCCATGACACACAATATAAAAACATGTAGCTAGAACTGGTATAGTAGCGGATTAACTTAAAAGCAAGGCTAGCTGAAGTAGAAGCTGCGTCCCTCACTCCACTACAGTGTCTGCGGCCTATCTTGAGTTCGCCCCATAACGAATACAGATAATCGATTGTATGTTTTCGATAGCAGAGCACCTTGTTGATATCCTAGATGTATACAAATACAATAGCGGTCGTCGATGAAAGCCGCTCCCTCCAGGAAGATGTAGCCGTTCATAAAGTATCTGCAGGACTCAAGATACGCTGCGCGCACAATAACCCTGTAACTATAGTGCGAAATTGAACTGGCCGAAACATTCTGTGTTAGGCCACGGAAAAAAAAAATAGTTGGTTTTCAGGCCCTGCCTGGTGGTCAAATTTGCCCTTGGTTATCGCTTTTTTTGCTAGCGCAAGCTAAATTTATTACCGTACAAGAAAAAGCAATGCTGAAAATACATACTATTTAGCCAAACTTGGCATTCCCTTTTACTGTATGTTAAGTTAACCATTTGCAGCGGTGTAGAATTAAAATCCAAGTGTTTTGGGCAGTTAAAGCAGCCTCGACTTACTTCCAGTCTTCCATGAAATAAAACAAAATAAAAATAATAAATAAAAAAACTAAAAAGCCTGGTGGTCTGGTTACTTTTGGAATGAGAAGCCTGAGCACCAAACATAATTCTTTTTACAGCCTTACATATACTGTGAAGCAAGAGTGCCCATGGCCTGCCTTCCCGCTCCCCCCCCCCCCTCGCCAATTTTTTGTCATCCCCCCATCCTTTCCTTTTCCACTTTGACAACATTACGGCAACATTGATTTGTTTTCCATTCCTCCTTTCCATTTCAGCTTTCCTGTTATCCCCTGCGTCCCCTCCCCATCCTACAGCAGCCCCAGGACGTTATTATCATGTGTGAAATTGATAACTTTTGGAAAGTTAATTTTTTAAATGGCGGTAATTAAAAATAATATAGCGGGTGTAGATTTCCCTATGTTTTTTTTTGGGGGGGGGGGGTGAAGGGGGATGGGGGAACGGAGCGAGGGTTAACGCACACCAGCTGTTGAAAACCAATAACTGGTAGTTAAGTCAAATCATAACCGAGTTAACCCTAAAACTAGGATTCCAAACGCGTACTCAATCTCGATTTGAAATGACGTCATACATATGCTAGTCACTGCCAGAAAGTTATGAGAGACGTTTTGAAGAAATCAGATGGTGGATGACACTCCTGAAATAGTTATGAAGCGATTATTTCAAGTCTAAGTCGAGATAGATGGAGTACACGCTCGGATACGGGACTTAATCACAACGGCTTGAAGGCTGTAGCTGACTCAACGTGAAACAGCCTCAGTGCGAGTTTTGCAAATGATCCTCGCACACCCGAGCAGAGCGAGCAAGAACAGTGGTTGGCATCGTTTCTGCAAACCAATAAAATGCCGGTTCGAATTGTGGGACTGACCTAATGCAGATTTAAAAAAAAAATGGTTAAGAAGTTAATTCGTGTAACACAGGGAAAAGAGAACGTTTACGCAGAAAATAAACACTCCTGAAGTCTTTTCAAGGAATTTCAGTGTTTTTCGGTTTTTATCGCAATTTTATTGCCTCTGCGGCAATAACAGGATCCAAGAATTTTGTTCGGGGAGACGACAGCCAATAAAAAGAAAAAATGGGAATTCAAAATTGGGGGTCTGGTAGTTCATTTCAGCGAAGGGGTCTAGTCGGGAGGGGTGTGGTGCTTTAAGTCACTCAGACCCCTGTATAACAACCCATTTTCTTCAATTTAAGTGCCTCTGAAATACGTTAACAATGCCAATTTTCAGAATCTGTTTAGTTACAATAAATTCAATATTTGTCTGTTTTTGCTCCCCCCCCCCTCCCCCCGTTTTCCCCCGGCGTGCCAATGCCCCCAATTTCGAATCCTTTCGCTAAACCGATTTTGTTTACTTATTATTGGCTCATTTTGGTTGATTTCGCAGAAATATTCCAGCCAGAAATGCCTGTTTCAGCCCTGAATTATAACTTTTATTTTCCAAAATTGTTCCTCCTTCTAATACCCAGCCTGCCTCAACAAGCCCTCCACAACACTTTAAAACAAAATCTCATGGTACGAACACCCGTTTCTGGTTGCCGGTGCACCTTGCAGGCATTCAAAACT